>JAOTQM010000342.1:0-68398 GCA_026939265.1 Oreonectes daqikongensis | reverse complement strand
ACATATGTTAAGTGTAAGAATATAACATAGTGTTATGTAGTTTTAACTTTCTCTGTATGCTATGATGAGAAATGAGGGTCAGTCAGTCAGTGATGGAAGGATGATTGACAGCATGATACAATCACTTTCCTCTCACATATCTAATTTAAGCGTATAACATGCTGGGTGTGTTTGTTTGTTGTAAGATTAAAAATGAGATTGCAGAAAATCACTAAAGTCAGGCTATGTAAAACACAGCAAACATCACATGCGTATTTTAATTGTAAAATTGTTACTATTTTGTATTCTAGTATTAAGACAGACCATGGTATTCTTAATTTTTGGTGTGGGTGCTCTACTCTCTGAAGTTGGGAGCACCAGTGCCTACCAAGTAAAAAAAGTTAATTTTGAACCCTGTGTACTATAGTCAAAAAACTATAATATTAGGAATTTTACTGCAAAGTATACTACAGTATGTTAGTAAACAAATATAGCTATTACTATGTGTATAGTAAAAAAAGGGAAAAACCAGAACTCACAGATTTAGGAAAACAAAAAATAATATGCCCTAATTTATCCTTCTGTATGTAACATTAATCTAAGTAAGTAATATAAGTATAATGAGTTGTTGTTATTTATTATTTCCTTGGTGCAGAATGCAATTACATGTTTTAGCAAAACAACACCATCTATTAAGATAAAACATGTATTTCTAAAGTCTTTGAAGTTAAAAGTAATGTGCTGGGAAAAATACTTGAAAGTCTTTAAATTGTTGAAATTAGTTCCTGTATGAACCCTGTTTATTGTGCATTAAAGACGCTTTTCTTATGTTCACAATAATGTAAATATAACTTCAAAATAAAACTTAACAAGAGCATTAGCCTGTCGTTGTTCTTGATGTGAACGGATGTGAAATGATTTCAGCGCGTTTCAAGAATAGAGAGATGATATCAAATATCTGTAGAAAAATCTGATACAGCAAATCAGAGGCCGAGCCTCTAGGGGTGGGTCGTACCAAACGGTTCAATATACATTGAGTATTGTGGCATCCCTAAATGATAGTATAAATCGTTTGTTTTCGATGTGGATGGTGTTTAAGATATGAAACTCTGCTTGAATGTTATAAATGACACCAAACTTGTTGTCAAAAGATCAAAGGAAATGTGATCCTTCACATCATGACATCTTTATAACAGAACATTGTCAGACCTGAGGTTTGTACTTGTAGGCAAAGTACTACTATTTTTTCATTATGGTAATTTATTCGGACTTTAAAATAAACTGCCAAGTGTCTGCTTTCAACTGAGACCAAAACTGTACTTTTAATTCAAACGCTTCATGAACTAATTATTTTAGTTTGGGTATGTAATTTCCTGGGGGGTTTTCAAAAAGTGAGCAATGCAGGTTAACAGGTTAATGATTTATATTACATTTGTGCTGTATGTACATATTAAAATTGAAACATACAGGAACATAAAGGCACATATGTTGCTATGATAAACTGAGCATTGAAAAAACACGCCAACAAAGGTGGATATCATGAAAATGAATTTGCTAATATATTTTTTTCTCTCAGATATCTAGATTGTCTTCAAGAGAATGTGAAAAAGGGTCCTTGGAGCACAGAGGAGGTGGAACTGCTAAAACAAAAAGTTGAGAAATATGGTGTTGGTAAGTCATATTTTCAAAATTCTTAGGTGGCCCTACTCCCCTTCACTTTTTGGTTTTGGTAGAAGTAGAGTGTTGTTTCCAACTGCATTTTTCTGTTGCATAAGCTTGTGGATATAAACATTCTGAGGTGACACATGTTTGACGTCTTACTGTAATTACAGATGCCCTCAAGGTGACGTGGTCACTTACAGTGTAGACACAGTATTACGTGTTTCACATTGAATGCGCAGACAGGACATAGTGAGTGTTCACAGCATGAGCCTGTTGTATTTTTAGACAGGCAGCATGCCCCACACAGCTGACTCCAGCTAGCCAAAATGTGTGACTGTTACATAACGTCAACATAATTTATGACCAAACTTCCGTTGTGGTGGTGGAAGGTAAAAAGTGAAATTCCTGTATTTGTTGCCTCGACATAATCTCGTGACATAGAATATAGAATATAGTAAATAGAATAGCCTGATCAAATGTACATCCAAAACCCAATTTGTGAAACCAAATGATGGAAACAAACAAAAAAAGGATATATGTCATTATTTTTTTAACAAAGGGGTTAATCTCACAAAAAATGGATTTTGACTTCTGCAGAAGTATGTGAAACCTTTATTTAGTAGCTTGTGGCACGTCCTTTTGCAGCCATTACTTCAACCAAACATCTTCTGTAACCACTGGCCAGTCTCTCACATCTGTCTTTGGGGATTTTTGCCCACTCCTCTTTGCAGAACTCAGCCAGTTGAGAGAGGTTGGAAGGACATCTGGCATGTACTGCCTGCTTTAGGTCTAGCCACCACATTTTAATTGAATTGGATCCGGACTTTGACTAGGCTTTGAGGAGGTTCTTTTCCTGGAATCAGTGTTGGCCAGTTTGCTAAGCTTAAATTGCACTAAAAATAATTTTTTGAGGTCACTTTAGCTACTGCGCATGCATGCAGGCTGGCAAGTGCCTAACGAGCCCCGCCTTAGAGAATCATCAGTCTTATCGATTGACGATTGGATCTTTTGACTGGAAGACAGGACTTTGTTTGCTAGAACGGCCATATTGAGCATTCCTCTCCATTAATGGCAGTGGTACATCTTGTACCAGATTTATGTTGTGGTGACCGGAAAAGCTAAATTCCTGGATTTGTTGTCACAATGAACTTCGTGAGGTTGTCTGCATGTTGTGATCTTGTCATGATTTATAGTTTGTGTTTGTAACCAGTTAGTAATTTTGATTAATAATTTTTTAATAATTTTTTAAATGCAGTACAATAATTTAACTTGTCCTTATTTACCCATAACTATTTTAGAGACTTTTTCAATAACATATATTAATAATTTTTATTTGCTATTTAGATAAAAGCAAAATATCAACAGCAACATCAAATCACGTTCAAAACGGTACACAAGCATGTTTATAAACATTCAAATGAACAAGAAAGGTTCTTAGACGCTTTACTTTATAACAGTTATTTAAAATATCGTAGCAGATATATTGCGTGCACCAGTCAAACCATATAGTAAATAATTACAGATTATTAACAAAAACACTTTAGATACAAGGTTACTGAATGTGATTGGTGCAATTATGAAAATGAAAAATTTTCGCAGCATGCAACGTGTTTTTAGCACGAGAAGACATAGGGGAAGGCAGTGACAGCGCTCGGGAGTCCAACACTTTGCATTTTATAAGAGTCCTGATGGCAATTTAATCGAGGATGGTCAGCCTGTCTGTAGATCTTGCAAAAGAAAGTCGCAGAAGGGGGAAACACGTCAAATCTGCTGAGTCATATTTGTGAACACCACACCACTGGTTTATAGCAATGTAAGGCAAATTAACTTTTACCTCAATACCAAACTAACTTGGCCAAGTAATGGGACAAAAAATATAAATTTTGAAATACTTAATTATCTTACTTGTAATTAACGCAAAGCTTTGCGAAGAAAAGTTCGCATCACGTTGCATCCGTGCCTCCACGGTGATACATGAGTATGGATGTGCACTGTGTTTATGGCCTTTCCAGATTACACAAATTAAGCCCAATTTTAAAGCCCACCTCTGCTCAATCAGTCTGTAACCATGTAGAATGTAGAATGTACGTTCCATCTGGTAGTAACATCCTGAAGAAGCTTGTGCTCAGGTGTGCCATTTGGTGCTGTTTTTCTTTGAGCTTACTGCAGGCTTGCTCACTTTTCTTTGAAGTGCTCCACTAGACATCTTGCAGCTCCAACAGCTCTTTCGATGCATGTGTTCTTCAAACAGCAAATCACCAACTGCAAGGTGTGACCAGTACAGGTATACTGGCCCACCCATGTTTTTCCTCCAGTAATTTTGCAGCAGCCACAATGTTTGCACCATTGTCATGTACAATAGCAGTAATTTTTTCAAAGGGGATTTCAAATTTGACTGCTACTTCTTCCAACCACACTGCAATGTTGGCTGATGTGTGTCTGTTTTCGAGTGGTGGCATGGTGGTAAGGCAGACGGACATCATCTTCCAGTCATTGCCAATGTAATGGCATGTAATGCCAAGTTATGCTTCAGTGGCAACACTTGTCCATATATCAGCAGAGTTAAAGCCATTCTTTTGTTGTTGTGGCTAAAGTAGACTTAATCTTTTGAAATGCCTCCTGGTACTTCTCTCCATTAATTTTGTGAAGTGGGTCCTTGAGGGAAGAATGTATCCTGGGTTCAGGATGCTAATCATTCTTTTGAATCCTTCATCTTCCACCATCGACATTGGCCGCATGTCAGTTACCAACATACTCAGGATGGCATCTGTTATAGTGGCTGCTTGTTGAGGAGTGCATGTTCTTCTTTGAACAAATTCACTAATGCTGAGCTGTCTTTTTCTGAAATAAAATAAAAACAAGCAGCATTTAAGTATGCAACGTGAATCAATTGTGTAAATCAATATTTGAATTGTTTTAATGATTTATGCATGGCAAATTGACAGTCATGCTTAAAAAAATGAAATAAATATAATACATATAATAAAATCTAGTACAACAATTACATGTTCAGTTGTGAAGGCACATGCATCTTAAATGTACAATTTATTTTATTTTGTCTAATGTAGAAATTACATATGAAAACAGATGCAAACTTAGTAACTGCAAAAACAAAAAGAAATTACAAGCTTAATAAAAAGAAATGAAAAATATACATTTGCTGAAAATCACAATACTGACTAAAATATTTACTGTGCAAATATTTTGCTGTTTGTACCGTTGATTTAATCTATTCTGGTGGTAGCGCCATTTAATTCATGTCACTTGTGAGCAAGGCGATTGTGCAACCTGATTCTCCTGAAGTTGCAAACAAACAGTTAAAAAGTACTTAAACTACAGTCTACTACACTATTGGTGTATAAAAAAAATAATATACAGTTTTTGCTTACCGCGCTTGCGTTGATGTTTCGCCGTCATCTGTGACACCAATGTGTTTTCGTTTCATGTGCTCATGCATCACTGTGGTACTTCCATGCCATGCAAGCTCAGCTTTGCATAACTTGCAGGTTACAGTCGTCTTTGTTGCGTTCAATACAAAATGCTTCCATGCTTTGGATGATTTGGGACGCACACTTTTTCCAGCTGCCAGTTGATCTGCACTCTCCTCCATTTTCGTCCGTCTGTTATTTTGAGTGGCGTTACGCTCACCTGTAATATGAGCAGTTGCATTTGTTGACAACTAATTTCATTATCGATAATAATCGATTTTATCGATTAGTTATTGCAGCTCTAAACAAAACACCCAAGGTAATATAATTTAATTAACATATCAAAAAGAAAGTTTTCACTGGCAAAAGTTGTGTGTCTTATAAATCCGGTAAAAGTTGCAGTAGTAAAACGTGTATGTGATAAACAAATAACCCTGCTCTGCATTATAAATAGTATGAAATAGTATTGTAATGCCACTGGACAGATATGGAGAGCACACCACAGAGTTCCCGGGTAACAAGGGGTTTTATAAGGAAAACAAACATAAGTATCCAACAGGTATTCAAAGCAGGTTATTCCAAAAGGTAATCTAAGCAGGTAAATCCAACGGGTATTCAACACAAGTATATCCAACAGGTATTTAAAGCAGGTAAATCCCAACAGGTATATCCAACAGGTAATCTAAAGCAGGTAATAGTAGCATACAAACATCAAACAAAATACATCAAGACCAGACAGCGTGAAGTTGAAACAGGCAAACTTAAATAGTGTCTGGGTAATCAGGTGCAGGTGAAGATGAAATCAAGATGGCTGATGCAGTGCTGTGCATGATGGGAAACTTTAGTGTTAAAGGTCTGGTATGGGAAAAGTTGCAGACACGTGGGTGTTATATTACTGCGACCGTCAACGAAACAACCGGGGAAGGGGGAGAAGGGTATCAGGTGAAGACAAGTGATATCAGGCAGGTGACCAGATGGACCAGGGTGGAGAGAGGAGGGAGGGACCCAGGCCACAGCAGGTACCGCGTCCCATAGTGGAGCCCAAGGAGGGAGGAGCCATGGCGGAGTAGATGTTGACGACTCCCGGAGTCCAAGCGACGGAGGTGGAGCAGGTGGAGGCGGAGCAGAGGTGGAGGTGGAGCCTGCGGCGGAGACGGAGAGCTGATAAGCCAGGGTGACGGAGAGGACCTAGCAGGCCCAGACGGATCCGATGGCTCAGGCGACCAAGGCGCAGGTGAAGATCTGGGAGTCCACGCTGGTGCGACGACCGAGGACCAAGGAGTAACTGAGGGGAGGGAGGAGTCCAACAGAGCAGGCAGGACAGAGTGACGGCGCAGCTGAAGAGAGGAGTCCAGAGGCGATAGCAGGTTGACGACCAACGAAGGCAGAGCCGGAGGGGACAAGGAAGCCCGATGGAGCTGGGGGAGGACCCGTCAACGGTGGAGACGAAGCTGGGAGAGAGGTGGAGCCACGGGGTCGATGGGCCGAGGTGGAGTCCGCGTCTCAGAGGCAGGAGTCGAGGACGAGGGATACTCCAACCACAGCGCTGATGGGGACTGGCAGCCCCGTGGCACGCCCACAACACAGATGGTAGGCTGAGGGTGAGCAGAGGGGCTGGCAGAATGCAGCAGCTGATGTGGTGAGGACGACAAGGGGTGTGGAAATGGGAGAGGGAGGCTGGGTGGGACAGGCTTGCTTGGACAGACAGGTAGCTCCGGGCAAACAGGCTGTTCAGGGCACACTGGCCGTTCAGGGCAGACAGGCAATTCACAGGACAATGGAAGCAGGCAGAGGACATCAGAAGGCACCCATGAGTCCATTAGATGCTCACACTCAGCAATGGTGCAGTGGGCGGGGCTTTCCTCAGCATCCTCGGCCTCCACTGAAACTTCCACCGTTGGGAGCAATGCAGTCGGCTCTCGCACCTGGTCGGACGTGTAGAGAGGCTCGGGCAAAATTCCCCCGAGGACCATCCCTGAACAACAATAAAAACAATAAAAATAGTCATAAATACATCTGTTTCCAAGTTCATTTATTCATCTAAAAATAAATAGGCTAAATTACAAAGTAGTTCATTATTTAATAATTTAATCTACAATAAAATGTGTGATCATAAAATGTATTGATAAATGAAATATGAATCCATCAATTAATACTTTAAATTAAAAAGGAGATTTACAAAAAACATAAAAAATTCAATAAAGTACATCATTTTAAAGTGCATTAATGAATTCCTAAATAAATCGTGAAATTTCAAAATGGATTAGAAAAAGCAATTTAAAAGATAAATAAATTATTGTATTTAGAAATTGAACTATGTTAATCGGTCTTTTAAAATGCGATTCCGTTTACCATTTGCACTTCCATTTCCCTACTGCTTTTACTTTTCCGATTTGCTATTCGAATAGCTTCTTTATTTAGTTTTTTCGTTTCAGACTCTCTTTTTAGCATTCACGTGACACTTGGGGTCCTCGCACTGGTAAAATGAGGTTAAACAATGCAAATGAGCTACGACAGGATATATGTAACAAGCTCTAAGCTATATGTAACAATATGTAAACACGACTTTTGTGGTCCTCTGTAGACAATTAAACAATTAAAAAGCAAATTTTTAAGTCTAAAATAAATGCTTGAGATTTAAACATTCCATATGACAATAAATAATTTTTCAAGTCTAACTTGGGCTGCACGATTAAATCGCAATTTCACTAAATATCGTGTAAATCAACCCGTCGATTGTGATATTGTGACGATTACAATTGTGTGTTTATGCACAGCTTGACCGTGAAGCACGCTCTTTGATCAGTAGTAAGTGCTGCCCCATCTGAAATCAATATGAGTTTCAGCCGCTTATAACGTGCATTTGAAAAAGCAACACCCATCAAACATCATCATTATAAATATACTTTATTATCATGAAAATACCTGAGAAGACTTAAAAAAACAGTGATAGAAAGATCCCTATACGCATTTTCTGGAACTACGTGTTGTATTGTACTACTTCTGCTGCGCTTATTTGGAGATTCTGTGTGAGAGCGCCCTCTGGCCTTCAGACGCAGCAGCATTTAACCATAATTCACTGAAGAACTTTGCAAAAACAATCTTAGTAAATCGCCTAATTGTGTGCGGTTAATTAACGATTTATTGTGCAGCCCTAAGTCTAACCATTGATAACTGGAGCCAAAACATTTCTGTACTCTGTAAATAGTAAAGTATTGAAATCAGTTGAGAAGTGAAAACATAATGTTTTTATGCCTGAAAACCGCAGCTCCGCCATTCACTAACGTGTTTATAGGTGGCTTTTGCCCTGACCAATATGGTGGCAGCGTTGACGTACGATCCAGGGACCAATAAGGCGTCTAGGTATTTTATTATATGTCTATGGTTATAACTAACAGGCATATGCAGTCGATTTAGACTCTTGATTATTCTGAACCCCTGCAATCTTAAAAAACACGTTTGCTCTAATGATTAAATTATTACTTTAATATGTCCTGCATTTGGCTTATTCTCTGGCTACAATGCTATTTAACCTGAATAACTTTTGTTTTGATTTTTAGTATGTTGCCTCATGAAAAAGTGAAAGTGACCTATTTGTCAGATATGGTGACCCATACCCGAAATGTGACCTCTGCATTTAACCCATTCAGTGAATAGTGAACACACACACTTCAAGTCGTGAACACACATACACCCAGAGCAGTGCCCGGGGAGCAAACGGGGGTAAGGTGTGGCAAGAAAAAGTATGTGAACCTTTTGGAATTTCATGGTTTTCTGAATAAATTTGTCATAAAATGTTATCTGACCTTCATTATTGACAAACATAATGTGTCTAAAAACAATAACACAAAAAAATTCTGATCTTTCATGTCTTTATTGAACACACTCATTCAACATTCAAAATGGCAGTGGAAAAAGTAAGTGAACCCCCTTGGCAGCAATAACCTCAACCAGGCACTTCCTGTAGCTGTGGATCAGATCTGCACATCGTTGAGGAGGAATTTTAGCCCATTCTTCCTGACAGAACTGCTTATGCTCTGTCATATTCTTTGGACGTCTCATGTGTATGGCCCTCTTCAAGTCAATCCATAGCATCTCTGTTAGGTTGAGGTCTGGGCTCTGACTTGGCCACTCCAAAAGGCGGATTTTGTTTTTCTGAAGCCATTCTGTTGTGGACTTGCTCTGGTGTTTTGGGTCATTGTCCTGTTGCATCACCCTCCTTCTACACAGTTTCAGCTGACATACAGACATTGTCCATTGTCCTTTTTCCACAAGCACTATGAGTTTTTTTGGTGGTTCTCAATAAAGACATGAACGATCAGAATTTTTTTGTGTTATTATTTTTAGACACATTATGTTTGTCAATACCCTTGACTTAGATGAAGGTCAGATAACATTTTATGACAAATTTATTCAGAAAACCATGAAATTCCAAAAGGTTCACATACTTTTTCTTGCCACTGTATATAATGACTGGATTGCTCATAGAACGCTAAGCCAACATCAGGAGGTGAAGCCACCGGAAATTATCGTGCCGCCATATTGGTATGCCCAACGGACAGACGACGTCATTGACTTAGTGAAAATAACAATCTAAAATATCCTATTTTGCAGCGTAGCGGGTGCACAATTAGTTATTAGTTTACATGTGCACTACAGATCTGGCCTTTAAAAATGTGTGTTTTTTCGTGCAGGATCCTGAAGGCGATCATGCAGTTTACCGCAGGACTGGTCTGACCTGTTTTTTTAGAATAAAAAAAAACTGATACACTTCCCAGAAGATCCACCAGGTGGCACATCAACTTGTTTTAGGCCTGTAGCGTGATGACGTACTGGATCAATCCAATACGTCATGGATGTTGTACTACGCATGCACCGTGGTGTATTTTGAAGACGCATGCGTAATAATAGCGCGGCTGAACAGATATTTGTTATTGTACGTATATTAATGCTTACGTTGTCTTAGTTTGTTTAAGGTTAATAGTGTCTTTGAACAAACGTGCAAAACGTTCAGTATATTGTTCATAGGTCACAGCTTTTATCACAGGATCTTGGCTTTAGAAGCTAAATGTATTTGATGAATAGTATATAAACTATTATAAACGTTATATTTCAATGTTAAGTAATATGTAATTATATAACGTATATAATTATAACGTGTTTAGAGTTGCATTGCACAGCCATGAAGCATCTATGTCACCAATGTTATACTATACAGTCAACATTTTTATAATAAAACGATATATTAATTGCATTTGAGTCATATGTACTGTTTAGTGGAAGCAAAAATTAGGCAAGTAATAGTGAATTAAGAATTAATTAAGAAACGCAGTAGGCTTTTTCATAATGTTAGTTTTTTAAACATGGCAGGCGCAGCAAGTGCGCATCTTTGTGAATGCGCAGAAATGCTTAATGATTCTTGTATCATTCGTTTCAGAAACTACTTTTTTAAAAGTTAAAACCGATCATAATATTAAATCAAAGTTGTTTGACACACTTTAGGAAGTTATTATAGTTGGGAGTTGCATATGGAAACATTTTCGTATTTTAGGCATGTTTTTCGATGCATGATCTCACTGCATGGTTTTTATTTTACCATGCGTGATCATTTTACACTAAAATACGTTTAGCCTCATAGTCAGAGCGCTCATCTCTCATTCCGGATTGTCGTTAGCTCTTTGGTTCGAGGCGCAGTTGGAGCGGGTCGTGTGCACTTTGTCATTTTGAGATGCTTTTACTGAAGGATCATCTGTATTTATCCAGGTAGATATGGGCATGAACATTGGGACTTAAACAATACTGACTGGAGACCCATTAGGCTACATGTCAATCAAAAATATTTATTTTCAAGATAAATGTGTATAGACATAATTTAAGTTTGTTGTGAATAAGTTTTGAAGTTTTTTTGCTTTGTTTTACATTTTACGACAGCTCTGATCTGCGTTTAAATGCGTCATTATAGCTAGTTACAAGACTAGTTTTAAAAACCAATTCTGCCCACATATCACATGATAAAGATACAGATTTAACTTGGTGTCAATGGCCATGAAGTGATTCACACCTGGGAAGATAACAGGCCCAACACCCAACTGGCCTATCAGTGTGGAATGTTGTGAAGCGGCTGGAACAAAGAATGTGAGAACATCTAAAGATTAAGAGTAGGTTGCAAATCTTGGGTCTTAAATCTACTTTAAATAAAAGTTTACTAAGTCAATAAAATGTAATATTGAATGTGTTTGTGTTTGTGTAAGCACTGTATATTGTATTGTATGGTCAAACACGTAAAGAGAATTGTCCAGCAGATGCTATTTGCACATCAGTAAGTAACGTTAAATGCAGTGGTGGCGTTTCACCAAACCTAGGGTACTATGACAATATTTCTTCTGGTAATAATTATACATAATATTAACAATAAATGCTATAAATCATTGAACTTTAATAAATATTGTAACATGTTTATACCGTGGTTAATACTATGGTTAATGTGGTTAATTTACATTATATGTCAAATGGTTACAGCTGTTATTTGATGTAGTTGGAGTGCAGGGCGCTGCGCCTCTTGTTTTGTTTGTGTGGGTACCGGGTGGGGGTGGAACTGGTCTTGGTCTGAGAATGCTACAATATAGTGAATAGTAAAGTAAACTTTAGAAATGAAAAACGTATACCTATAAACAGGGCTTAATATTGTGGCTAGTGGTTTTCTAAAAAAAAAAATTTGAGGCCCGCTCCGACTGAGTTTCGAACCAACCAACCAATGTCGATCCGGTATGATAGACAAGCATCCTAATGATGAGGCTAAGCATATTTTAGTCTAAAACGACTGCAAATTGTAAAGTTTTAAAATGAGTTTACCATTTAAAATAAAAACCATTTTACACTTTAAAGATAAATGTTATATTAAAGCAGGTAATTCCCGCATTGGCTTTGAACATGCTGCTGCGTGTTCAAAATGTTTACTGTTTTGTTTTACTTGGTGATATATGTTAAATGAAGACGTTTAATGAAAATGGAATATTGAATATTGCACGCCTTCAGAGCGTTCCACACCATCTCAATTGGATTCGTATCCAGAGATTCGTCAGGAGTCTTAACCCAGTTAATAATGCTCTTCAGCAATGACTTTTTTAAATATACACTATTCCCAAATGAGGTTTTATGTGATGTGTATCGTGTCTAAAATTAAACTGCATTTTTCCATTCATTGTAAAAAGTTTGACATTTAAAACGGCAGATCAAGCACAAGCCGTGTGCTGTGATGGACTGTAGGCTACAGCCTAATATTTTTGTTATTACAGTTTTCTGTAACATGGTGAAGTGATATGGAACGCGGTCAAAAGTATTCTACTGTATGTGTTTAAAGAAATATAATTACTCGATCCTCTGACGCAAGCAGCCGCTTCTCATTTTCACTACAGCTGCAGAAACAGTGATTGTGACATGACTGCCACCCAACGGTCTCGTCGCGCCAATGCCGCTTGGCTAAATCACGTACCGCGGCACACTGCGGCATGGTGCAATATCCTGTTCTCTTTCTCGCGCATTTTTAATGGCCAGATCTGTATATTGCCAAAAGTAATGGGTCACCCTATCTAATAAACAGGTTTGATGACTTCAAACCTTAAAGGACAAATCTTAATCCTGCAGCATATCATGATATTCTGTGGAATTGTGTGCTTCTAATTTAATAGCAACAGTTTGGGAAGAGCACTTTTTTATTCCATCATGACAATGCCCCCGTGTATGAGACAAGGTTCAGAAAGAAATAATTGATTCAGTCAGTGTGGAAGAACTTGACTGGTCTGCATAAAGCCAAGTCCAGCTGAACACCTTTTGGTGTCATTTTAAATGCAGACTTTGAGCAAAGAACTCATAACCAAACACCAATGACTTCCAAATGAGTCATCATTTTGGGACAGGAAAGGGGGCTTTTGAAACAGTTTTAAATTGCATTTCTACAAATGGCATTGTAAGGAATTTTGTTTCCATCTATGTTGCAACAGTTTTGGAAGCACTTTTTTCTGTTCCAAATTGGCTGTACCCCTGTGTACAAGCCACTGATGTGGAGTGATGAGTTTTTGGCTTAAAGACTGCATTTAAAGTCACACCAAATGTGTTCAGCTGGGTTCAGGACTTGGTTTTATGCAGACCAATCAAGTTCTTCCACACTGACTGAATCAATTCTTTCTTTCTGAACCTTGTCTCATAGACAGGGGCATTGTCATGTTGGAATAAAAAAGTGCTCTTCCCCTAAAATACCCCTTTCCAAACTGTTGCTATTAAATTAGAAGCACACAGTTCTTTAGAATATCATGATAAGCTGCAGCATTAAGATTTGTACTCATGGAAATTACTAAAGTCATCAGTCCTGTTCATTAGATAGGTGTTAAATATTAATGGCTTTTATGATTGAGGTTCTGAATTGTTATTTGCCTATAATGAACTTAGTACATGTTTTTGTCTCTGCCATCTGAGGGCCTGTATTTTCATCCAGGCTTTAGTTAACCTTTGAAAGGGCCCCACTTTAAACGCAGTGGATCGCCTGCTAACGCAGAGCCTGAGGTAAATTCAGTTAGCCTTGAAGGGGCCCCACTTTAAACGCAGTGGATCACCTGCTAATGCAGAAAAAGTGAAGATTTAGTTGGCTGTAACAAGGGTCCTTTTCTGAGCAATAGTAAACCTGTCAATGGAGATCTGATATCCTACACATGATTGCAGCAATCTCGTTTCCATTTGCTTGTATATATTTGCTGTATTGTGGTTGATGAAGGTTGAATGATAATGAAATTATTGACTTTTGTGTCCTCAGTGAAAAGTCTGCTCTTAAGCAGAAGATGATTTTAAATGTACTTTTTAGGCACTCCCTAGGGTATTACCGAGGACAAATCCTCATGAATGAAAAAAGAACACAAAAATACAGAAAGAAAGCATCATATAAATATAATCTGGTAGAAAATTCACACAATATTTTTTAATGAGATGTTTTTCATAAATATTCTCTATATAGACCTATTTTTTGCGCATTCTTGGTAGAGGCTAAACCATACCGAGAGTACTGCTGGGCAAATGAATGCAAAATCAGAGAGAGTCAGATCTCTGTGCTGAAACCAGATATTATTCTGTCAAAGTTTTCTCCTAAGATATCTTGTGTACGATAGTACTTATGAACTCTGACACATTACCGTAATTGAAATTTGTGTGGGGGGCTATATATATAGTGTGGACTAATCACCGCGTTTTAAAACCGTGTATGAAAATATATTCCAACCTGAAAACAGTAAGAAAATACAATGGAACAGAGCATTCCGCGACCAATGCAGAGGGTTCAATATGCATCAATATTTTCTAAAACTGAATGTTATTCTAACACAGATGCGAAAACCGGGCAGACCGGTGACATGCAACAAGCGCACATGTTCGTTAGAGATGCAAACGCGCTTAATGTATATCCAGTTGACATCAATACTATTAATTCAATATGCGCTGCATTGCCGTCACCAACAAACCCAATAAAATTTGTGCAGACACTGCACGGCCAAACAAGATACGCACAGCTCATGGGTCCGGAGTTCCGGACAATTTTGATGAGAGTTTTAGGCGACGAGGTTACAAAAGACAATCTGTTGACAGAGATACCCTCTCTGAAATTTGATAATGATAAAATTACAGGCAGGGGAACTTCTGGGTCTCTGCATGTTTTTTTTTTGGACTGAGAACGAGCACTTGAGTGGTTTTATGACGAACTGAAGAAGTTCTTAGAAAACAAGTGTATTGCTAAACAAGATCTGTCATACGCTGCGAACACCAAACAGCAGCCCACAGAAACCACATCCAAATTCATAAGTCGTTTTATTCACGCATGGACAGAGGAATCTAAACTACCAATAGCTAGTACACACGGCGTTCTTTCTATTAATACATTTCTGAACAATATGCATGCAGAGCAAGCGCAATTGATTCATGTGACAACTCCTAATTTACTTACTGGAACAGTCAAAGACTTCTGTAAACGTATCAGAGATCTAGAATCTGCAGGTGGCTTTGTAGCGAGACCTGTTGTTAAAACTGAACCCGCAATGGCGAGTGCGGTTTCCCAGCAGGTCTCAGGGCAAAAACTACTTTTTTGGAGAGAAATCTAAATCACAAACTAATCCAAAACGTTGATCGAATACTTTTGACAATATAGTGTATGTTTAATTACTTGTTACTTCTGATGATTTTTTCCAGTGTTTATGTTTATTTCAGGTAGAATAGCAATATGTGTTGCACACTGTTGTAATGGCACATGTGTAAACGTGTAGAAATAAAGCTTTGTGACATACAATCTGTATATAGTTTTTAGAATGAGCACATATTTCATATGTTGAGGTGTCTCGTCCGTGATAATGTAAACTACTGAAATGAAGATGAATGTAATTCACTCAATATCCAATAAGATGTAAAAATTCTCGACTTTAAATAATAACCATTTTTATGCTTAAGACATTTGCATTGTAAAAATGTACTGGAATGCTATAAATACAAAAGTGGTGTTTATATGTGACAAATATGTTACAACTCTCTATTCATTTAATAGAATGTTTGGGCATACCAACATGGTGGCGCGGTGGCTTCAGTGTAATGACATCATGAGCAATCCAGTCATTATATAGATCAGTGGGTGGTAGTAGACATTCTGGTTTTGAACTGAATCTTTCGAAAGGGTTTACATTTCCAGTAAGCACTTACCCACAAATTACTTCAGTTACTTGCTCTCTGACGTGCATGATAGTCCCTCCTACTCGAAATAAACTGATACCCCGAGTTATTCAGTTACTCCAACAGTACTGAACTGACCTGCTGTAAAGAGGGAAATGATGAGCACAAGCAGCTCTTATTTAACAGTTGTCAGATCACCTGTTTTCTGATCACAACAAGCATGCTTCATCAATGGGTTTGTTTGGAAGGAATCATCGGACTCGGTCGAGACCAACTAGAACATGAGCGATGACCAAGTCCGAGACAAGTTCAAGTGCAGATACCAACGAGTCCGAGACTACAGAAAAACGTCTCGAGTCAGAGACCAGACTAAAGTACTACAGCACTAGCACTGGGTCATTTAATGGTCAATAAATTGCCTAGGATGTGCCAGTTACATCACCCATAGGTCATGTAATTACCAAAGTAGTACAAATATAGTACGTAACTGGACCTTTCTTGGTTATCTTGTAACGTCAGGCGATTGTAAAAGCGACATCATGAATTGATCATTTAATGATAATGAAATTATGTGCCTGGGACATGCTAGCTACGTTGCCAGCTGGTAAGTCATGAAATTACCAAAAAGTACCAATACCTTACGTAAATGGTATGTCATGTATTAACTGGGATGTATGGGAATTCTATGAAGGTATTTTGGTGCTAAACAACTGAGCGCCTCTGAGAGTGGAATTTGTAGTTGTAGATATTGGCCACACATGTGTATCGGTAAATTTGAAGTCAGAATTTGAAGTTGCAAACTTGTAGATCTTTTTTTCTCTCCCGCAAACACAACACAACAGTTACACCTTCTTGAATCCTTCAGTGCAAGTGCACAAATTCAATTCTACAAATCACAAACTAAGATACTCGTGCACTCACGTTTTTTGCTACTATTGCTGCAGTAAATATGGTGCAAAACACATTCACACACCTGCACCAAAAGACATGTGTTCACAGACAAGTTTTGCACATTCGTAAATTCATGCAATTGTAAAATATTTTCTCACAAATATAGGGTTTTATTCTTGGATATTTTTCTAGCACAAACACAAGAACATAACTACAACTGCTTGAATCTGCTGCTGCGAGTCTGTGACACAAGTTCGCTCACTCTCTCATTTGCACCACATATGTGTGATGTATGGTGCAAAAGTGATTTGTGCATTTGCAGGGCGCCTAGTTTTTGCGTCCAGCAGGTGGCGCCCTTTGACGTAAGGAAAAAAGTCAGCAAGCGAGCATCAGGTATGCTCCTTGCTTTTTTCTTTCTTTTTCCGAAATCACTAATTGTAATACAGTATATTTGTTTAGTTTAAATAAGAATAGGCCTATGCGGTAACGCTTTAGATTACAGGCCGCAATGTATCGCATATTAAACAATGTACAGCGTAACTAACAATAATGTAGGCTACCTAAACATATCTGTTGGTATATTAATACTTAAAATACTTTTTACTGAAAAGTACAAATTATTTTGTAATTTCTGTATTTTGTGTTCTAATTTTGTAATAAAGTTCAATACAACTTTATGTTGTGTTATGTTTGAGTTCAGTGAATGGTCAAAACTATTGGTTAATTTATTGGTTATCGGCAGTTAGTGCCCACCTTAGTTATTGTTATCGGCAAAATCCAATATCGGTCGACCTGTAGTTTCAAGCATTGCCAAAAGATCAGCACTTGACCAAATCTGCCATTTAGATCCCCGAGGTCAAGCCTTCTGTAGATTTTCCATGGTGTGTATACAAAGTTTAAAAAAAATGCCTAAAAAGGATTTAGTGCTGCCAATATTGTTCAAAACACCTAGATAACTGATCTTAGATCTGGTCTACCTTGAGTTGGCCAATCAAATGAAGGAAACAGAGGATTACTGCACAAACTAATGAAAGAAGTTTTAAATGTGAAGGAGCGTGATGTAAGTTGCTAAATGTTTAATGTTTTATCATAGAAATGTTAGGGAGCATGTAGCGTCTAAAAACACGCGTCAGCTTTTCCCGGCGCAGGTTAGAGCATTCTCTTCGCAAATTGAAGTAGCAGTGCAGCGACCGCTGAAAACGCGCCAAAATGCGCATTACTTGACATGAAAAAGAAACAATTCGCATTTAAGTGATGTCTTATGTGTTTAAAGGATTTATAATACGAGTCTATGTTAAATTGAAGACTGATCACGTCGCGCTGTCAATCACTCTTGTGCTGAGGTAGCCTAATCCTCATCTCTACACTCATCATTACATGCAGAGAATGTAGAGAATAAAACTGCATTTAGACATCATGTAATGGGGAAATCAATCGCATCACGTTGTCAATTGCTCTCTCCTGCACAGAGTGAATGACCCCTTGATCGTTTTTCATCAATTCCTTCAAAGCGCAGTGTCTTTTTATCTACGTGCACTAGAAAGAGCGCAACGCTATGCGGATAATTATACAATTAACATCATCAGTAAAATGAGCTTCTTGATGAGGTTATTAATGTATTCAAAATAATGAAATGCACATTTTTATTATTGTACAGTGGCAGGCAGTGCGGCAAGTGCCACAGACGCTCTCCCTACTGTATGTGCTGCTCACCACACGTGACTCGTCATTTTGCCACACATCACTTTTTTCTTCCTTTATATTTGATTAAATACTAATTAGAACACCTTAAACAACTAATGCCAATTAAACAACTATTAGCTGTATTTTTCTAAATATTTACAGGGTTTTTCCTGGGCCAAAATTGGTCTTCGGTGGTGGCTGGCGAACACGGTCATCCACACACAGTTAAACGTACCCTACTCTTGAACTGCGAGTTCAATACTGACAATAATGCCAATATAAATGCAAAAAAATTAATTAATTTGTTATTTAGTTTTACAAGTTATATAATGGGTATAATATTATCACTCGTACGTCCTCCTTTCTTGCCCTCTTTGCAAAAAAGCTGTATTATTTGCACTGGCATTCATTGATTTTTATTTGCCACAATTATATCAGTATCATAGGACATTAAAAAGTAAACTATTATTACCCATCCTATATATATTTAAATAACAGTCATTTTTTCTCACCACATAGGCCTACAATTAAATTAGCAGCTATAGCCAACAACAATGTATGATTTGTTCTAGTTTCACCTCTCTCCTGTCTAAACTAAATGATTTTATAGGTAGTTTACTTTGTCATATGAATAAACTGTAAATACTAAATAAATTATTTAGACTAAATCTTACTAACCATTCTTGCTAAATAGCCTAAGCACACTTACGTTCTGAAGTGTTTTGAGTTACTGATTGATGGATTCAGACAGTGAGTCTTATGAGTTCTGTGTTTGACACATCAGTTGTTTCAACCGTTCATTAAAATGAATCGGTTCAAATGAGTCATTAAGACGCGAATCGGACATAAGCAGACACGCTGTGTGTTAATCACAGCTGTTAGGACATCGCAAAAGATTGAATTTAACACGTAAAACACTTCGTCGCTGGATAGGATTTGTTTTGTTTGTTTATGTGTGTTGTACCAGCGGAACCCTTGTCTGAGAAAATGAAACCTGTTTTTGAGCGCATTTCATCCAGGGGTATTTCAGGTAAAATATTCACCGGAATGCGCCACGTGAAACATGAAATTGGTTTTCTGACTTTTTGTAATCATGTCAGTTGCTTTTGATTGATGTGCACGGGAGAGGGACTGTTTAGAAACTGGCATGGTCTGCTTCATTTGGCGCTGCGCAGACCGATCGGCATCAGGGCCGGATTATCCAATGGGCATTATGGGCACAGGCCCAGGGGCCCATGCACACCTGGGGTCCACACACGAGAAGGGATTTTGTTTGGTTATTGACACCATGTATAATCAATAAAAAGGACACAGATTTTTTTTTTAGCTAACCAGAATGATATAATTGCTCAAGAGTGCACGTAACAATGCCAGCGCGTAACCTAGCGTAGAATCAAGCGGACTGTTGGAGTAGTCATCATAGTTCAAAATGAGTGAGAAAAGTGACTAGTAAACGCAAATGAAAAAGAGAAAAAGAGGAGAGGGGGGCATCTTTATTAAGACATGTGACATCTATTCAAACGTTCTTCAAACGGAGCATATGAGCATGAGGTCTGGCTATGACCCGGCACAGGATGACGTCTCTACACGTCTTCTGTGCTGTGAGCCGGTAAAGAGAAGCAGCACGATCCGCACGCACCCGCAGATGACTCGCAAATGAATGTGTACACCATTTCTAAACATTTGTCACTTACTGAATGTTTGGGCATTTAAATAATAGTCACCATAATAATAATAATTGTTATTTATAGCACGTTACAAAATCAAATAATATCAACATCAAAGTAAAAAATGAAGAATGAACACTTTGTCTGCACGTAGTTCGCTACTTAGACTGAACTTTGCCCTGCAAGTAATATAACCAAATTCACCGCATATAGCAAGATTAGGGCAGATTTCCATTCTCTACATTGAAAGCCAGCATGTGCGTCAGGAGGACAGAGAAAGAGTGCGCAGGAAAAAAAGATGAAACTGACTTTTTACTGTTTCCTTCTTTACATGCGGTAAATAAAGTAACTTTATTGGTAGTTAATTGGTAATGGATGTGCTGTATTCCTGTTTGTAAATAATTCTTATTTATTATCTAGTAGTTTTAAATATAGTTTTGAGGCGAGATATGGTCCAGTAAGTGGCACAGCATGGATCCCCTGTATTTCCAACATTTTACCGAAACACATTTATTTTGCGCATTTTGCGACTTGATTCTGGCTTTCGTTTTATATTTTTTAGTATAAATGTATATTCTGTTCTAAACTAATTCTGTAAATGTATGTAAGAATGTTTTTTCGGTGCATCAATGTTGCGCTGTTAACTTCCATAGTGTGTTCTCACATGCGCGCACTTGATTCGACTGTCAGTCGACAATAGGCAAGACGTGACAATTCTGATTTGACTATGTAAATCCTTAGTCGGGGACACCCCTAGTGTGTATGCGTGTGAATTGTGAAAGAATCTGATTAATAGATATGGATATGGACTGTGTGTGCTTGCATATGCCAGTGAGTTACACTACGCATGCAGGAAAATGTCTTGATATTATTGCTACTGGTCCAGAAAAGCATTGTTGAAATCAATGTTGTTTAGGGGGGCCCAACAAGACATTGTGCCCAGGGGCCCTTGAATCCTTAATCCGGGCCTGATCGGCATATGATATCAAACTTCTGCAAGAGCGTTTAAAAGCATACAATGCTGTCTGCTTCCGCAGCTACTTCACAGCATATGCCAATCGGTCTGCGCAACACAGAATGAAGTAGAACACAGAGTGAATGCACGAGCTCGCCGTTCGTTCATTCCTGCAGTCATCACAAGCGCGGCAGTCATCTGCATTGCTCATAAATCACATTCAATGACCAAATAAATCTTTGGCGGGGCAAAAATTTGTTTTGGCGGCTGCCAAAAAAAATGTTATGTAGGAAAAACCCTGCACTTAAATTACTGTCTTCCAAAGAGAAATGTCAAGCCAATGTAAGAAGTTAAATTGTTGTTGTTGTTATGAAGTTAAAAGTAAATCTAATGGGGTGTTTTTTTTTAGTATTGCTGGTGCCATGCTATGAACCCTGCACTCACATCCAACCGAACCAAATCGAATCGAACCGTGGCTCCAAAAACCGTGAACAGAATTGAACCGTGGAATTGGTGTATCGTTACACCCCTAACATTTAAGCATGCTTTTAAATAACATTTAAATGACGAACCTGAGTAAACAACCAATTGTAATATCCAGTAATGCAAACTACAAAATGCTGAAGCACAGACGAGACAGAAACATGACCAGACCCTTAACTAATTCATGCTAAACCATATGGCTTTGACTCAAGTGCATTTATGTCGTGGTTAGCCTATTAAAGCAACAATATTATTTGAGAATATTTAAAACGCCTCACTTTTAAATGAATTCTCAGTTTTAATTCTCTTTCTATATTATTTAAATTGTATTAGAGGTGACCCTGACTAGTCGAAGATTCGATGCTTCAATAGGAGGAGCCTGATTCGACTACACGATCTCACAGTCGAATCTTTGTAGAGGTGTTATGCAATGGGGAGCATGCCATGTCCCTCCGTGTCTTCTGTGCTGTGAGCCCGTAAAGTGAAGCAGCGCATTCCCCTCGCACCCGCAAATGACTGCGTACACCATTTTTAAACATTTGTCAAATTCTGAATGTTTGGGTATATAAATATGAATGAACACTTTGTCTGTAAATGCATGTAGTTCGTTACTTAGACTGAACTTTGCGCTGAATGATACAAAAAATGTCCATTAATTTTACTATTTGTGACTTGTGTTCCCCTGCATTTCCGACATTTTGCCTAAACACATTTATTTTGCACATTATTGTGACTTGAATCTGGCTTATTTTGTTTTTAAATTTTTATTTATTATAAACGTGTATTCTGTCTGATTCGACTATGATTCTGATTCGACTATGTAAATTTTTAGTCGAGGACAACCCTATATACAACATTTGCAACATTTGTAATTTGATGTCTATGTCTGTAGATGTTTTCATATTGTTTTGCACTATTTGCCCGACTGGGGGGGCTGCTGACAGCAGCTCTAGAATGTAACATTTTTGCATTTATTAATACCATTTTAAATGTAATCATTCTACGTAATTTATTTAATACTCCATATAGGAATTTATAGTTTGTGTATGTTGCCTGTTTCTTTTTCCTATATGTGTTTGTGCGTGTGTGTGTGCGTGCGTGCGTGTGCGTGTGTTCGTGTGCATGTATATGTGTGTGTGTGCGCGCATGTGTGTTTGCATTTGTGTGCGTGTGTGCGCGAGTGTGTGTGTGTTTGATGAGCGTTTTGGTGTGGGTGTAATCTTTCAATATGTTGTTTTTACTTTCCTATTATTACAAGACAATTTGACTAAAACTTATGTTGGTAAAAATGTAATTTTACCTACTTACATGTGCAGTGTAAAACAGACCTTTCAAATTTGATAAAATTTGATAACCTGTTTTTAGACATTGTGATTCTTTTAGAATATATTTTCTGTTATTTACTCTATATTTATTTCTCTATTGTGTATCATACCTAGGCAAGTGGACTAAAATCGCTTCAGAGATCCCACACCGTATTGACTGCCAGTGCCTAAACAAGTGGAAGCAACTAACACAAACTGTAGGCTCATTTTGGTAGTTTGCTTGCAACCTTCTAGAAGACACAGTATCATAAATAACCTATACATTATGTTGTTATACATTTAGGGTCAAGGCAGAAAGAGAGAAAGAAAACAAAAAACAGTTCAACAAATATCGAAGAGACGAAAGGTAATCCATCTTAAAATTAAAGAGAAGATTGAAATCACTTCAAGCTCAGAGGATGAAACACAAAGAAAAATTGAATATATGGAAAGTGATGCTGAACTGGAACTGCCTTCAGATGAAGATATAACGCAGGAAACACTTAACAAGGACTACGTACAGCCAGACATAAAGCAATGGATTCCTGTAAATGCAACGCAACTGGTGTCTTCTGCAGGAACTGTCAGAACTATGTGGGTAAGTTTATTCATCAATGAAGATGTTCCAAAGCAATCTTCCAGTGGCCACAGTCCATCTGAGAACAGCATTTGTTCTCCAATGAAGTCGAGCCGTAACACCATCCTAGACTGTTTTGGAAACATAAAGAGGATTTATGTGGGTCTAGATGCTACAACTTTGCTGAAACGGGTATGTATTTGTTATTCTTTTTTTAATATTATATCAGCTTTAAGTATATGTCAGTGTTCTAACACTTAATCTTATTTTATATATGTAGGCTGACAATGAAAATGCCATGATAAAGGTGCCTGTGAGTGATGTTAAACACCTAATACAATGGAAGGGAGCCTCTGTAAGGAAAAAGGTACTGTATACTCAATGTTATGGCATTATAATATAGGACATTGCATTAGGATTATTAGCATCCAAACTCATAAGTGTTCATGAAAGTACAGTACACTCTTAGAAGAAAAAGTTCCATAATATTGAACCTGATAGATCTGATACTATCTTGATACTATCTTGATATTGATCCAAAATGATACCATAGTTTGATTCCATTCTGTTATTTTGATGCCATAAATGATAGACCTAACTATCCTGCAGACTTAGATGTCTACTATCATAAATGAAGAGGGAAAAATTGCTCATTCTAAGTAGGGATCGACCGATATGGATTTTTCAGTGCCGATGCCGATTTTTTCCATCAGCCTTAGCCGATGACCGATACGGGCTGCCGATTTTCTTGAGACGATATTTGGAGCCGATACTGCTTTTGCTCACTCAGTTTACATCATAAAAATGACACAATGATGATAACAAATTATGAATTAGGGGCCGGTCACATATCGCGTCTAAAACTGCATGGAAAGCACAGCCGCGCCGCTTTCTCCTTTCCACAAGTGCTTACGCTCCCGTGGCGTCTGTCGTTGCTATGCAACCATGAACTGCGCTCTCCACAATGACGAGGAAGTATCAGCAAAGGATATTGATTTCTAGCCCTTTACTACTACATATACTACTACTACATTTACTACTACTAATCTGTCAGTCGTATGTAGCCAATATAATGAGACCACGCACACATGATTCATATAAGCACGCAATATGTTTACTTCACAGCTGTGTTGTTAGTTTGTCAGCTATAGGCTAATGCTATAGCACAGAAGTGCGCCATCAGTCAGCACACAGTCTGCAGCTATTCACAAATGTGTATGGCAGATTGTTGTGTGAAGGCTTTCCGTGTCGCCCATCACTGTAAATATGAGTCATTTACACTGATGCTAAGCTACAGCTAAAGCTATTGGCCATTAAAACGAGTGATTTCTTTGATCATTTCTCAACGATTCTCAATAAGTTTGTATGAAAAACACTTTGTATCTACTTGTTAAATAGTTTTTTTTTTCTTTAAAGGTTTTACTAGATATTATTACTAGTGCTGTTTTATTGTGGTCAAACAGTAAAACTTACTTTACATATTTCATGTAATTATGAAAATTTTACAATTGTTTTTGCAGATATCTACATAAGGTAAAATATAACAGATACACGTAAATAAATAAACTATCACTTTTTTATTGAAGACTAACAATTTTGGGTAATACGTGGTTTTGGAGCACCCTAGTGTGGCCATTTTTGAAAATAAACTGTTAAATTACATGATATTTGTTTTAAATATGCATGCTGACTTCATCCTAGGTTACAGATCTTCACATGTTACTCGATTCTAGCATAATAACCTACATTAAAACAATAGCGACTTTACCAAACCTGCTTGTTATTTATTGTTCAATTCCACGTTTATCAACTAAAACGCAGTACAAATAAAGTTAAAACTTGCCCATATCTTGCATGAGGACAGACTGATGAACTTGAGCTGAAGTTGTAGATGCGACAGCATCATCCACTTTCCATTAACATTTTGAAGTCTGAAGTTATGATGAGCTGTTTTGGTTTCCAAATTACGTAATTTTAATCAAAATCCAGCAATTAATGCGTTTTTGCTCCTTGTGGTGTGTGGGTGATGTTCTTAATTATTAAAGGGCCCCCCCCATTGACTCTCATAGTATTTATTTTCCCTGCTATGGCAGTAAATGGTGGTTGAGATCTGTTTGGTTACCAAAATTCTTCCAAATCTCTTCCTTTGTGTTCAGCAGAACATTGAAATATATACAAGTTTGATATGACAAGATGGTGAATAAATGATGACAGAATTTTCATTTTTGGGTGAACTATCCCTTTAAGTGCATGTACACTTGGTTTAAAATATATAGTCATCCACACATCAATGTCAGCCTTTTTTAGGATTCATTGAACTTGTCATCCTAGTTAGCAAAAGACAACCTCCATTTGCTGTAATTTGCACCAGATTTCTAAGTACTCACTGCCTGGATCCGGCCCAAATCAATCGGCCCAGCTGCAGCAGCCGGTGCCTTGTCTATGCTGCTGTAATCAAGCAGGAAGCAGCCCGGCAGTAATATGAGTGACGCGTCGGAGCCGGCCTGGTTCAATATTGATATGATGTATGAACGGTATACCCCATATGCATTACTTAATATTATATATATAACCAATTGTTGATAAAAAAAAGAAACACAAATGCAAAATGTAAATTACAAATTTTCATTTATAAAATTGCACAAATATAAAAAACACTTTGAAACACATATTTTAATTAACTTGAAAACGTCATTTTAAATAGGTTTTTGCGCTTTGCTTCCATTCCTGTCAGGAACCAGCCATCGTGTGATAATTTTTCCACTTCTTTGTCAGTAAAGCTCTTGGTTTGGCCATTTTTCCATACTGCAAACACTATCCAAAATTATTAATCAATTAATAATTGATGAAAAACATCTCATTTTTGAGTGATTACTGATTAGAAAAGAAATTGTTACCAAACTGTTAGAAGTTAAACTTACTGTCAAGGAGTTGGTCACTAGCTTTCCCTGGTTACACCACACTTTTAATTAAAAAAAACACCAGTTTCCAGTTTCTGGTAGGTAAAATACTAGAAATGTAAATGCACAGGATGCTTACCAGATTTATATCCTCAAGATGGTCCGATATTCAAATCTCTTGGTAAACAATCCTTTGTTGTTAACATCCACGCTGCATGGCCACACAAACACAAGTACAGTAAGACCCCTCCTCCTCGAACTTTCTCTCACTGTTGTACCAGTCAATGAGTCACAGAGCGCAAAGCGCGTTTAAATTATATTAAAGTATATAAAATAATAAATGACCACCTGTATTAAATCTACATTGATTTACTGCTATTATAAAAATAAATGAATGGTCTATACTAGCTTAAGGGCCGGGTATACTTTGTTCGAAAAAGTATACACCAAGACTTTGAAACAATAACGAGGCAAACTAGCAAAACTATGAATACTATGACAAGGTCAGTCGCTTGCTTGGTCACATAAGAAGAGTTGTGGCTTTTTTTGGGACTTTTACATTTAGCGTCTTTTGCATGCGCATATTCATTATTTTAAATGTAGAAGAGTGGCAGCCGCACTCAAATAGGGAGCAACGCGTAGAGACACGTATGTGGTGAAATTATTTAAACTTTTCAGAATGCCTCACGCACAGGTCATGTTACAAGAACCAATCAATCAGCTTCACATTTTGTGCACCAATATAGAGACACAGATAATCACATCATTAATAAATCTAGTATCTAGAATGTAGATATGCTGGTCTTTTTGCAAAAAAAGAACCTACAAGTAACCTAAACAAACCCTTAAGCTATTTATGTTCATTTAAACCTACTTCAACAGAACACCATTCTTTATTTATAAATTTTACTGCACGTTAGGAAGTTCTGTCTTAGATTTCAGCTTATCTTTTGATCTTAATTCTAATTTTATGTTAACAAGACTTTAAGTGGTATGTGCAACAAGAAAGTAGCTGAAATTTTGTACATGTTAAAAATGTTTACATTTCAGTTTCATTTTGTAATTTTGTTCAAAATATCGTATTGTTAACCCTGCATCGAGATTAGATTAGATTCAACTTTATTGTCATTACACATGTACAAGTACAAGGCAACGAAATGCAGTTTACGTCTAACCAGAAGTGCAATAGCAGCAAGTGCAGGATACACAGTGGTTGCAAAAGTGCAGGATAAATCAATTTTATAAAAGTAATTACAGATGGATATGTACTATGAACATAATATACAGATGGCTATTACTATAAACAGAAATTTACAAGTGGATGTACTATGAACATAATATACAGATGGCGATTTCTATAAACGGAGATTTACAGATGGATATATACAATGATAAGTTAGGCTATGGTGAGCGGTAGAACAATGGATATATAGTGCAATAAATTATTGACAGAAGCTATCCAGGTAACAGTGCAATGGAAAAGTTATTGCATATTTCAGTTAAAGTACAGTAGTGCAAAGATGCATATGTAAACAGTTGGTACTGTAAATAAACAGTCGGCAGTGCAAATGATCAGTCTGGTAGTGCAAATGAACAAAGTGAAGTCAGGTTTGAGGGGGTAGAGGAGAGTGTAGCAGTATATGAGGGGCAGTGGGATCAGCGAGGGGCAGAGTTCAATAAAGAGAGCTCTGGGAAAAAGCACTTCATGACAATGGGTGTGAGTTCTACAGGGCGGTAGTCGTTCAGGCACGTTGGGCTGGAGTGTTTTGTAGTCACCGATGGCCTGGATGCCCTGCCACATGCGTCGAGGGTCTGAGTTGGAAAAGTGCCCCTCTATCTTTAGCTTGCAGCAGTGCTTGGCCTCTTTGATGCCCCTCTTCAGGTTAGCCCTGGATGTGCTGTAGGCTTGTGCATCACCTGATCTGAAGGCAGTATTGACAGGCTTCTGATTTGGGTATGTGGTGATCTGCTTCTGAGTTGTGACACTGTCTATGTTGGTATTGATGTAATCCAGTACAGAGGAGGTGTAGCAGTCAATGTCCGTGTGAGAGCCACTGGTGGCCTGAGAAGCAAATGTACTCCAGTCTGTGTGTACAAACCTTTCCTGGAGTGTGAAATCTGCCCCCACAGGCCACACTTTGATGGTCCTTAATGATGGCTTCACACGATTGATGAGGGTGCATATTTGGGGGTGAGGAACAAAGAAAGGTGATCTGACTGTCCCAGGTGGGGGAGGGGGATCGCGACGTAAGCTCCAGCCATGTTTGTGTAAACATGCTCTAAGGTTTTGTTTCTTCTGGTGTGACAGGAAACAAGCTGGTGAAATTTGGGGAGCACTGCCTTTAAGTTTGAGAAATTAAAATCACCCGGAACAATAAACACAAGTCTGTTGTTTACTGATGGCCGTGTGAAGTTCTTTCATAGCAAGCTTGGCATCAGCATCCGGGGGAATGTAAGCTGCAGATATAATGGTGGAAGTGAACTCCCCTGGCACATAAAATGGTCTACATTTAACCATGAGAAACTCGAGGTTAGCTGAACAATGTCTCCCAATAATAACAGAGTTTGTGCACCAAGCTTTGTTAATGTAAATGCACAATTCCCCACCTCTGGTCTTCCCGGAGACATCTAATGTTCTATCCGCCCGGAGTGTGTGGCGTCCCGCGAGCTCAATAGCATTCTCTGGTATGCTGCTGTGTAGCCATGTTTCTGTTAATATTTAAACATTACAGTTCAAAAGTCTCTTGTTGTAAGTGATGCTGAGTTGAATCTCCTCCATTTTGTTCACCAGTGACCGTACATTGGCAAGGAAAATGCTGGGTAGAGAGAGCCGGTGTGGTGTTAGCTTTAGCTTAGCTCTTAGTCCTCCGCGCTTTCCCCCGCCTTTGTGCGAGCACTTCCGCCTGGCCGGGTAGAGTGAGTGGCCTCGGGTGTTCTGGCGATCTCAGGAAGGAGTCGAAGGTTGTCAATAAAACTGTCTGGAATTCGCAAACCAATATCCAAAAGCTCACATCGGGTGTATGATGTTATGGCACAGCTGTTCTGCACGAACAGACCCGAGATGAGCAAGATATGTACCGAATCGTGAGCTGAATGTATCGTTACACCCCTAATGCAAATTGTAAACTATTTATAAATACAGGTTAATGATGATCGAATTAGGGGGATTGCATGAATGTACGTACAGGTGCAATTCAATAAATTAGAATGTCGTGAAAAAGGTGAATATATATAATATAGCAACTTGGTTTCTGTGCCTTTCCACTCTTCCTCCAGACATTTACATTTATGCATCTGGCAGACTTACATTGCGTTGTACTATACATTTGTACATTTTGTATAGTAAGCAAGTGGGGTTTAGGTGCCTTGCTCAAGGGCTCCTCAGCAGTTACCCGCCAGACCTGAGAATCAAACCAGCAACCTTCTGGTCATGAGTCCAACTCTCTAACCACTGGGCCACAACTGCCGACAGACTCTGGGACCTTGATTTCCAAATGAAATGCAAAATGTACTTTCATCTAAAAAGAGGACTTTGGACGACTGAGCAACAGTCCAGTTCTTTTTCTCCACAGCGCAGGTAAGAAGCTTCTGACGTTTGTATATGAAGGTATTTTTGGTGCAAAACAACTGAGCGCCTGTAAGAGTGGAATTTGTAGTTGTAGAAATTGGCCACACATGTGTATCAGTAAATTTGAAGTCAGAATTTGAAGTTGCGAACTTGTAGATCTTTTTTTTTCCTCTCCCGCAAACACAACACAACACAACAGTTACACCTTCTTGAATCCTTCAGTGCAAGTGCACAAATTCAATTCTACAAATTTTGTTGATTTACGGATGTGCAAAACTTGTGTGTCTTTTGGTGCAGGTGTGTGAATGTGTTTTGCATCATATTTACTGCAGCAATGGTAGCAAAAACGTGAGTACACAAGTATCTTAGTTTGTGATTTGTAGAATTGAATTTGTGCACTTGCACTGAAGGATTCAAGAAGGTGTAACAACTTCAAATTCTGACTTCAAATTTACCGATACACATGTGTGGCCAATATATACAACTACAAATTCCACTCTCACAGGCGCTCAGTTGTTTTGCACCAAAAATACCTTCATTTTTGTAGCTCATGTCTAGGATTCGTCTGTGTGTTAGTGGCTCTTGATGAGCTGACTCCAGCCTCAGTCCACTCATTGTGAAGCTCCACCAAATTCTTGATTGTTTTTTTCCTGATAATCCTCTCAAGGCTGAGAGGAAAAAAAAAATCCCTTTTGCTGGTGCACCTTTTCCTTCCACTCAACTTTCTATGAATATGCTTGGATACAGCACTCTGTGAACAACCAGCCTCTTTAGCAATGAACTTTTGTGGCTTACCCTTCTTGTGGAGGGTGTCAATGACTTCTGGACATCTGTCAAGTCAGCAGTCTTCCCCATGATTGTGTAGCCTACTGACCCAGACTGAGAGACCATTTAAAGGCTTAGGAAACCTTTGCAGGTGTTTTGAGTTGATTAGCTAAATAGGGTGTGACACCATGACTTTATTAAACTTTTTCACAATATTCAAATTTTTTGAGACACTGAATTTTGGGTTTTCATTATCTGTAAGCCATAATCATCAAAATTTCAGGAAATAAAGGCTTGAAATATTTCACTCTATGTGTAATGAATCTATATAATATATGGGTTTCACTTTCTGAAATGAGTGACAAAAATATTGACTTTTTCACAACATTCTAATTTATTGAGGTGTGTGTGTGTGTGTGTGTGTGTGTGTGTGTGTGTGTGTGTGTGTGTGTGTGTACATGTGTGGGTATGTATGTGTATATATATGTATGTGTAGATATATGGATCTATATGTATATATATTGTGATCTGAACTGATTTATAAAGAAGGGGATAGGACCTTATAAGCTCTTTGCTTCTTCCTACTCCTTTTCGGACATGAATATGCGAATACTAATTTATTTATTTTTAGTTTTAGTTATGAGATTATTTTGTATTTTCACATGTTCGAAATTAAGCTTTCATTCATTCATTATAGTAACGCTGCATTTTATTGTCGTTGTAATGGGGGAAACATTAATTCATTTGATTACTCGTTACTGAAAAAACTAACGCCATTAGTTACGCCGTCTTTGGTATCGCTGTACTTTTACGAGTACGAGTACATGAGCTTAGTATCGGCCCGATACCGATACTGGTATCCGTATTGGTGCATCCTTAGTTTACAACATGTATTAATGATGCAGCGCACAGTCACAGTGTTGTCAATAAATGTCATGTCCTCGCCTTGACTTGGAAGTACTGTAAAAATAAATACCGTAAATGAACAAACGTGTAGGGGAATGTTGCAGAAGGTAATGATTATCCGTACTGCACCAAAGTTTCACATGCTAAGTGATGCTGCTCTGAGATCAGATTTCCAGTGCGAGTTTTTTTTCAAAAGTACGTGAGTACAGTTGTACTCTTTATTCTTAATGTGTTTAGCTGTATAATATTACTTCCTTATTGTATCTACAGTCATGTGAAAAAGTTAGGACACCCTTGGTAAATATGAGCAAAGCAGGCTGTAAAAATTAATTTGCTTTATTAATTTGAATTAAAAAATCTACAAAATTCCAACATTTCATTAAAGTAAAACAATTTGAAGTGGGGGGGATATCACATTGTGAAATTGTTGAGCTACACAAAATAGAAAGTGTATTTAAAACTAAATGGTTAAAACAATACACATGTCCAACATCAGGGCAATAATTATGAAGTTTTAGTGAGCTGGAGATTTTGCAAATCTGCCTGAAAGGGAATGTGTGTCTATATTGTTTTAATGCACAGCAAAGAAGAAAATTTTGAGTGGCCAAAAACTCTTCAACTATCACAGATGGAAAATTGCAGAAATCTGTTTATTTTAGTGTAAAATAAAAAAATAAAGGAAAACTGCACCTCTATCACCACAAGTTGTTTTGGGTCACTGTTAAAGAATAAATCTTCTGCTCACATGAAAAAACAAACTCCACCATATAAATCTGCCATACTGGAATTTAAACCAGGATTGAGGTCTATGGTTACATTAATTGAAAAATAGTTTTTTTAACAGCAAGAACACAAGATGGGTTTGTTGCACACAGGGATAAAAAGTGCCCCATGTCCACAGTTAAATATACTGCTGGATTTTCATTGATGTGGACCTATTTTTATACCCGAGGTCCTGAACATCTTATTCATATACATGAAATCATGGATTATATCAAATACCAACAGATAAAAAAAATAAAAACCTGACTTGCTCTTCTAGAAATCTTCTAATGGGTCGTGGTTAGATCTTCCATCAGCACATTGGTTCAAAACAACCATCAAGTTTAACATAAAAATGTGTCTCTGAACACAAAATCAAGATCCTGCCATAGCCACCCCAGTTTCCTGATCTGAACGCTATAGAAAATGAGTGGGATGAACTGAAGAAGAGGGAGCACCAACATTTGAAGGATCTGGAAAATTGACTGTATGTATGTATTCTCAAACCATATCAGACATACAAGAAAAGACTCAGAGGTGTTTGTCGTGCAAATAGAGGTTGCAGAAAGTATTAAAGGGTGTCAATAATTATGGTCGTTGGAATTTTGTAGATTTGTTTAAATAAAAGATAAAAACGAGAAACAATGCAGATTTATTTTTACAGTCTTCTTTGCTCATATTTAACAAGGGTGTCCTAACTTTTTCATATGACTGTACTTACAGTCGATGGCGAATAATGTTACCTCCCGATACAAACACACACCCTATTGCATAAGCCCACTCCTGCCATTGAATGACAGGTTTCTGTACAAGTCAGAGGAAATGCAAATGCAAAGGGATTTGCGATTTCATTTGCGTTTTAGCAGGCTTACTATGCGAATCCAGAGGAAGTAAAATAGCATATGTGGAATTACTATTGCAGTTTAAAAATGGCTGGGTCGTATGGCAAGGTACTGTAATAACTGAGGTAAAAAACAAAGACTTTGCTATTCCTTTTGAAATTTGGCAGACATTGTACGTTTGTGGAAACTCAAATGCATTTGTGTTTGAATTATGTCACAATTTTTACACAAATAAATAGAAAACACAATTGCAAATGCAGTTTGCAATTCCTTTTTAATATTGTCTGCAAAACCATTCCATATATGGTGTGACTATATGAAAAAACTAACACCACCACTTTAGACCAAAGTGGTGCTACAGCGCTTCCATTTCTGATCTTGTGCACACTGCTAAAGGACATCATGCTAACAGCTTTAAAAATACCTAAATATAATAGTAACGTATTAAAACGTGTTGATGTTACCATGGCAACGTTTATTTAAGATATCACAAAGCCTTTTACAATTGCCGATCAGTCATGTTTAGGGTTTAATTGAAATCACATTTTGATATGTTGTGATTAGCAAATCTAAAATGTTGTGATATAAGAAATACAGCAAGTCTATCCCAGATTTTAAAAAAGCAGAGCAAAAGCACAACGCACTCTTTGTGACACTTTTACTAATGATTGAGCGCACCTCCGCTCTCATTAACCGTTTCTGCTTTAGGTACTGGAAATAATATTATACATTATGTTATTATTGCTACATGAATGATATTTTAAACAAACTGAAATTAGTTCTCACTATTTTGCTAATTTTACTTGGATGAAATGACCTGACACATTCAAATTATTCTCTGCTTGTTTTAAAAATACCTAAAAATGAATAAATTAGGCTGTTTAATTAATATTTCAAAACAAGTAATTCAGTTCTTTTTTTACACAAAATAAACATGCATACATGTCTTTCCAGTAAAATTCATTTAAATAGGTTTACTTTTTTTATTAAAGTTTAAGCAAATATTTACTTATTTAAATACTACTTCAAGCTAAAGACCATTTTACTTTTCAGACAATAAAGCAGTGTTACCTCTATTCTTATTTTTTTATTTTTGTTTCCTTATAATTAAAAAAATAATAATTATTAAAATTAAGTGATAAGACAGTTAAAGTCCTTAGATGGTTAGAGCTAACCATTTATTGGACAGAAAAACACATGTACACTGCATTTGCTAGACTGCAAGGTGGGCGGGGTTACAGTTAAAGGCACGTTGTACTTATTTAATATGTTCTTAGACAATATACACAATACCCACATCAATGTGATCATACCCCATGACAAAACATATGTCTCAAGTCGTTTGTTTACGAGATCTTCACGCAAATGATACAGACCATAGTTAGGGTTCAAAAACACAACAAAACTATCAGACAAAAAGCAAAAACATTGAGTGGCCAAATCAACAATTTGGTCCATTCTGAGAAAGTAAAAAACAACACACTGCAGAGAAAAGAATCCTTGCTGCCCATATAAGATAACAGTGGTGGATGATGGCATGATTCTCTCTATGATAAAGAAAAACTATGGTCTGTATTACATGCATGAAGATCTCCCTTAACCACATGATGTGGGTTCACAGCAACAGCTTCCAAATACAAACACCACACTTAGAATCAATTCCAGACTTTTTACATGTTTAATTTGAGAAAATAATTTAACAACATTACATTTACATTTATTCATTTGGCAGATGCTTTTATCCAAAGCGACTTACAAGTAGGAGAGCATAAAACATTTTGTCAACACACTAAGCAGTACCGCTAGTTTACAAGGCCATGTTACTAGGAGGATTAAGCTGAAGTAGGCAAGGAAAAAATGAAAATATTAAAATGAATGAAATAAATGTTGTATGTTTTTTTTTAGACAAAACATACAGTGGAACAGGTATGTTTTGAGTTGTTTTTTTTAAGGTTGTGAAGGATGCTGCAGTTCGGGTGGGGGCTGGTAGATCATTCCACCACAAAGGAACCGAATGTATAAAGGTTTTTGCAAGCGATTTGGTGCCTCATTGTGATGGAACGACAATCGTCGCTCATTTTCAGACCAAAGGTGATGGGAGGGAATGTAGACCTGGAGCAGTGAGTTAAGGTAGAGTGGCAAATTTGCCATTACAGTTCTGAAAGCCAGTGTCAGTGATTTGAACTTGATGCTACATTTACATTACATTTATTCATTTGGCAGACGCTTTTATCCAAAGCGACTTACAATTGAGGAAAACAGCAAGCGATTCGTCTAAGTAAGCAATATTCACGAGAAGTGCTAGTAATACAAGGTTTCAAATACAACGTCAAGATAGTATAAGCAAGTATATAGAGAACATTAGAAAAGGAAAAATAGAGGTAGAATTTTTTTTATAATTTAAAAAAAAAAATTACTTTTTTAATTTTTTATATTATGAGACAGTTAAGTGCTCATGGAAGAGGTGGGTCTTAAGCTGTTTTTTGAATTGTGAAATTGATCCAGCAGTCCTGATGGAAACAGGAAGATCATTCCACCAGCTGGGAACGGAGAAAGAAAATGTCCTTGAGATGGATCTCATGCCTCTCTGTGAAGGAACAATGAGGCGCCGCTCGTTTTCAGACCGCAGACTTCTGGAAGGGATGTAGGTCTGTAAGAGAGAGTTGAGGTAGATGGGTGCTGTGTTAGTGGCTGTTCTGTAAGCAAGCACCAGGCCTTGAACTTAATGCGTGCCGCTATGGGGAGCCAGTGCAGAGAGATGAGCAGAGGTGTGACATGTGCTCTCTTGGGCTCATTGAAGACCAGGCGTGCAGCAGCATTCTGGATTATTTGCAGAGGTTTGAAGGCACAGGCTGGGAGACCGGCCAGAAGAGCATTACAATAATCCAGTCTAGAGATGACAAGTGCCTGGACGAGAAGCTGTGTTGCATGTTCTGTTAAGAACGGTCTGATCTTTCTAATGTTGTACAATGCAAACCTGCATGACCGAGTTGTTTTAGTAACGTGATCCTTAAAAGTCAGCTGATCATCCATGATTACCCCAAGATTCCTGACTGAAGTCGATGGGGTTATCTTAGATGGACCAAGTTGGATGGTAAGCTGGGGCTGTTCTGACGGGGTGGCAGGAAGGACGAGAAGCTCAGTCTTGGCCAGGTTGAGTTGTAAGTGATGATCTTTCATCCAAGAAGAGATGTCAGCCAGGCAGTCGGAGACTCGTGTGGCTAGCGTGGAATCGTCTGGATGAAATGAGAGGTGAAGTTGAGTGTCATCAGCATAACAATGGTAGGAGAATCCGTGTGCTTGTATGGTGGAACCCAGTGATGTGGTGTATATGGAGAAGAGCAGAGGTCCAAGAACCGATCCTTGTGGGACCCCGGTGACTAGTTGGTGTGATTTGGACACTTCACCTCCCCAAGCTACCTTGAAGGACCTATCTGCGAGGTAGGATTTAAACCAGGAGAGTGAAGTTCCAGTGATGCCCAGTGAAGAGAGGGTAGACAGAAGAATGTGATGGTTAACCGTGTCGAAGGCTGCAGAAAGGTCTAAGAGAATGAGAACAGATGATTTGGACTCAGCTCTTGCCCTCCTTAGGGCTTCTGTAACTGTTAGTAGGGCAGTTTCGGTTGAGTGACCGCTCTTAAAGCCTGACTGGTTGGTGTCTAGCCTGTTGTTTTGGGTGAGGAAGGTAGACACCTGATTGAAAACAACCCGTTCAAGTGCTTTTGCTATGAACGGAAGGAGAGAAATGGGTCTATAGTTCTCCAGTAGGGAAGTGTCATGTGTGGGTTTCTTAAGCAGCGGGGTTACCCGGGCCTGCTTGAATGCAGTGGGGAAAATTCCTGTATTAAGAGATGTGTTAATGATATTAGATTAGATTAGATTCAACTTTATTGTCATTACACATGTACAAGTACAAGGCAACGAAATGCAGTTTAGGTCTAACCAGAAGTGCAATAGCAGCAAGTGCAGGATATACAGTGGTTGCATAAATTACATAAATAAATATTACAGAAGTAATTTACAGATGGAAATGTACTATGACCATGATTTACAGATGTCTCTAACTATAGACAGAAATTAACAGATGGATATATACTATGAACATAATATACAGATGGCTATTACTATAAACAGAGATTTACAGATGGATATGTATTATGAACATAATGTACAGATGGCTATTACTATAAACAGAAATTTACAGATGGATGTATACAATAAGTTAGGCTATGGTGAGCAGCAGTGCGATGGATATAGAGTAGTGCAAATAAATTATGGACAGAAGCTATCTAAGTAACAGTGCAGTGGAAGAAGTTATTGCATATTTAGTTAAAGTGTAGGAGTGCAAGATGCATAGTAAACAGTCGGTACTGTAAATGAACAGTTGGCAGTGCAAATGAGCAATCTGGTAGTGCAAATGAACATAAATGTTATGTATAGACAGTCCATTAGTGCAAATAACAAGTGAAGTCAGGTGTGCAATGGGGGGGGAGAGAAGAGTGTAGTAGTATATGAGGGGCAGTGGGATCAGTGAGGGGCAGAGTTCAATAAAGAGACAGCTCTGGGAAAAAAGCTGTTCTTTAGTCTGCTAGTCCTGGTCCGGAGGCACCTGAAACGCCTGCCGGAGGGCAGGAGAGAAAACAGTCTGTGAGCGGGATGAGAGGAGTCCTTAAGAATGCTGCGAGCTCGACGCAGACAGCGTTTCCTCTGGATGTCCTCTATGGATGGAAGTGGAGTCCCTGTGATGCGCTGGGCGGTTTTCACCACCCGCTGCAGTGCCTTGCGCTCTGCAACAGAGCAGCTCCCATGCCAGACTGTGACACAGTTGGTCAGGATGCTTTCTATTGCACAGCGATAGAAGTTCACCAGGATAGCCGAGGACAGCCGATTCTTCTTTAGTGTCCTCAGGAAGAAGAGGCGCTGGTGAGCCTTCTTGACCAGGCTGGAGGTGTTGGTAGTCCAGGACAGGTCTTCCGAGATGTGGATCCCCAAGAACTTGAAACTGGAGACACGTTCAACAGCAATATGAGTGAGTGATGGTAGGAGTGTGGGTGAGATGGCTTGTAGTAGATGTGAGGGGATGGGGTCTAACGGGCAGATGGTTGGGTGAGTAGAGAGCAGAAGTTTAGAGACATCATCCTCTTTAAGAGGAGAGAAAGAGGAGAGAAGATGGTGTGCTGTGTGTATGTGCGATGTGAGATCATGGATGGGTGGAGCTGAAAATTGTCTGCTGATAGACCTAGTTTTGTCTGTGAAGTAGCTGGCAAAGTCATTAGCCGTTAGGGAGTTAGACGGAGGTGGTGGAGGGGGACAGAGGAGAGTTTTAAATGTTTTGAAAAGCTTGTGGGAGTCTGAGGCGCTGCTAATTTTGTCATGGAAGAATGCAGATTTAGCAGTGTGAATGTCTGCAGAGAAGATAGAGAGTGAAGCTTGATACTTACAGAGGTCAGCGATGTCTTTTGTTTTGCGCCATTTCCTTTCAGTCGCTCTGAGTTTAGCCCGGTGTTCCCGGAGGGTATCGGACAACCAGGGACTGGAAGGAGTAGCACGTGCTGGCCTGGAGGAAAGAGGACAGATAGTGTCTAGACACGAGGTTAGTGTTGTGAGAAGTGTGTCTGTGGCAGAATTAACATCTAGTGATGCAAAGTGTGTGAAGGATGGAAGGGAGGTTTCTATGACAGATGAAAGATGGGCAGGAGAAAGGGAGCGCAGATTCCGCCTAAATGAGACTGGCAGAGGACTTGGTGAGTTGAGGGAATGCAGTATTAAATTAAAAGTGATGAAAAAGTGATCAGAGACGTGCAGAAGTGTAATTAAGGTGTTTTCTGTATCACAGCTGCGTGTGTAGATAAGATCAAGTTGGTTACCTGACTTATGGGTACCTGTGGTGGGGACTAGTTGGAGATTGAAGGAGGTAAGCAGTGAGTGGAAGTTTGAGGCATAAGGCTTCTCTAGGTGGATGTTGAAATCCCCAAAGACAAGAAGCGGCGAGTCGTCCTCAGGGAAAGACAAGAGCAGCATGTCTAGTTCTTCTAGAAATTCGCCCAGTTGACCTGGGGGGCGATAAATAACTACAATGTGGAGTTTTAATGGAGAAGTAATAGTTACGGCATGGAATTCAAAAGAATTGGTGTTGACTACGGAGGGGTAGGTAGAGAACTTAAAGTCTTTGGAGATGAGAAGACCGGTGCCACCACCTCTCCCATGCTGGCGGGGAGTGTGAGAGAAAGAGAAATTACTAGAGAGAGCTGCAGGGGTTGCTGTGTTCTCAGAAGTAATCCAGGTTTCAGTTAATCCTACAATACTAAGAGCAGAGTGGGATGCAAATGCAGGGATGAAGTCAGATTTATTAACAGCAGATTGACAATTCCAGAGACCAATGGAAAGAGAGAGTGGAAGAGTAGAAGAGGTACAGATAGTGCGAAGGTTGGCAGGATTGCTCCGCCTTCCTCTCGTGAGAGAGTGTCGTGGGCGAGAGACCACAGGAATGAATTGGAAACACATGCTGTGCGAGTAAGGATAGAAAAGGGGAAAAAGAAATTGAGAGAAAAACAGTAAAAAGGATTTTTAGATAAAATACTACTGTGCGTTGTCGGTTTAGTTGCTTGGTTGAGTCGCGCAGGACGAGTCGAATGGTCTTTACCTCGTCGGTCTTCACGCGAGGAGGGCTGAACGCTTCCGCTGACGCTTCCGCGCCAGCACCTCTATCTGTATTAAATGGGTTGTTAATCACGTGCTAATCACGTCGTGAGTGGGAACAGCTGCCCGTGCGTTTCAAATTAGCAAGACAAAGCCTAAATGAACACGCAATGGCTCAAGTCGAAACTAATGCTGGACTCTTCCGGACTTAAGTGCTAATTTATCCAAAGGTGAAAAGCTTTCCTGTAATCTAAAATCAACTAGCTGCAAACAACACTCCAAAGCACCATAGACTTATAAGGAAAATAAATCAGAGAACGAAATAATTCTCACTACTTAGCAAATATATCACCTAAGCATCATACAACAGAAACATATAATATACACCGAACACTTACGCGTGCGCTCTTGCCGTGACTACAGACTACTCGCTTATCCTGCTGGCGGCAACTGGCAGCCAATGAAGTGAAATCAGGAGGGGTGTTACATGGGTTCTTTTAGGCTGATTGAACACCAGATGTGCTGCTGCATTCTGGATCATTTGCAGGGGCTTGACTATATTGGTTGGAAGGCCAGCTATTAGAGAATTGCAGATATTGATATGACCAGAGCTTGGACTAGAAGAGAGGCATGCTCCGACAGGAATGGTCTGATTTTCCTGATATTGTAAAGCATGTATTTGCATGCGTGAGTGGTTGCTGCAATGTGAGAGGTAAATTTAAGCTGGTTGTCAAATATTACCCCCCAGGTTCCTCGCAGACTTAGTGGGAGTTATAGTTGAGGATCCGAGCTGAATGGTGAAGTGGTGTTCAATTGAAGGGTGGGCTGGTATAACAAGGAGTTCTGTCTTGGAAAAGTTGAGTTGGAGATGATGCTCTTTCATCCAAGATGAGATGTCCAGAAGGCAGTCAGAGATACGGGCAGATATGGTGGGGTCATCTGGCTTAAAAGATAGGTAAAGCTGCATATTATCTGCATAAAAATGGTATGAGAACCCATGTGCTTTAATGATTGGACCCAGGGAGGTAAACTGATCCCTGAGGAACTCCAGTTGTTAGCTGGTGAGAGCTGGATGTCTTGCCTCTCCAGGATACCTTAAAGGATCTGCCTGTGAGGTAGGAATCGAACCAGTTGAGTGCACTTCTAGAGATGCCCTGTTTGGAGAGAGTGGACAGCAGGATCTGGTGAGCTTGAGCTGATAGCAAGAGGTAAGAGAGAGATCTGGGATGTTTTGTGCAGAGATTGACTGCTGATGGTTGCCACTTTATCAGTGGCAGTCACCAGCAGACAGCGAGGTATTGGGGGGAGGTGGAGGGGGACAGAGAAGAGAGGATAAGGTTTGAGATATGTTGACGGGGTTAGATGCATTTTGGATTTTGTTTTAAAAGTACTCAATTTTAGCTGAAGGATATATCAGTAGAAAAGGAGTTAAGAAGAGATTGATACTTGGTGAGGTCAGCACTTCCTCTCCGCAGCCCTTATCTTGGTCCAATGGTCACAAATAGGGTTGGGTATCGTTTGGTTTTTTTTCGATACCGGTGCCAAATCGATACTTTTAAAACGGTACCGGTGCCTAAACGGTGCCTAAATCGATACTTTAAAAAAAGATATTAGATGATATTAAAGAACAATGTATTAAAACAAAAAACATGTATTAAATAATTTAAAAAATACACAATGTGAATGTGAAATGAGCATGCACACTAACATTGCTAGAAAGATGATTTGGTGTTTACTGTTTATCTTTTTTACAACTAAATGCTCAACATATTGTTAAATACAGGCAGAAAATGCATTGAATATTCTATATGGAGCCTTCAAGGGTAAATTATATGTACATTATTTTAAAAACAGACAGCATGTATAATGAAGAAGTATAATTATTATGCATAAACATGCAGTCAGAGTAAAAAGCTTGATGTCTAGAGATCATACTAACAGGTGCTATAAGGTTTTAAGTAGCATTTTCACTGTGTCTCTCTCATCTTTCTTGTCAAATGCGTAACTGTGTTAAGAACGACTTCCACAACACGCCGCACGTGCAACAGTTTTATTGTGATCACTTGTATTACAGACACATCATCTGCGTGTCGAATTAATGTTAGTTTAACTTTAAAACTTGCCTTACGCGGCAGTTGAAGTTAAGACTGCGGCAGGTGATGAATGCCGAACTGGCCGTGATGGAGGCAGAGAGAAAGTGCGTGCACTAAACTAAAGCCACAGGCCATGCGCGTTCTGTTTAACCATCATATAAGATGTGTTGGATATGTATTATCAGAGCTTTCTGACTTTTGTTCACGTGAATGAGTGCAAATGTTTCACTCAACGGCTAAATCAGCATTCAAGTGGCACCGAAATGAGCCACCGAAACTTGTGATTTGATTCGGTCCAGTACATACCGAATACATAGGTATATTGGCACCGGGTTTCGGTACCCAACCCTAGTCACAAAGAGTCTCAGAAAGCCAGGGGCAGGAGGGTGTTGGACGTGTAGGCCTAGAGGTGAGAGGGTAGACATTGTCGAGACAGGATGTTAATGTTGTTCAAAGACTGTCTGTAGCTTCCTCAATGTTAAGAGATGAGTAAAGGGTTTTGGTGGGTAGGGATGAAAATCAGGTGGGAGAGAGGGTATCAAAGATTGCGACAGAAAGAGAAATAGATAGGGGTGGGTGGTAAGATGGCAGGGAGAGTTACAGGGTACTGGATAAAGAAATAATCAGAGACATGTAAGGGAGTTACTAGAATATTATTAGCAGTGCAGCTACTAGGACAAGACACGATCTAGCTGTTGTCCACTTCTGTGGGTGGGAGGGGTGTTGGTCTTGTGGAGGTCAAACGATGAGAGAAGAGCTAAAAATTCAGTTGCGTGTGGTTTGTCTAGGTGGATATTGAAGTCACCTAGCATTACCAGAGGAGTGCCATCTTCAGGGATGTAGAACAGAAGCGTGTCAAGCTCTACTAAGAAATTTCCCAGTTGACCTGGAGGGCAACAGATGACAACACAATGCATTTTTAATGGAGAAGTGATGGTAATTACATGGTATTCGAATGAGGAGTTATTGCATGGAAAAGACAGAGTGAAATCCAGGTGTTGGAAACAAGCATACCTGTTCCATCTTTTTGGCCGAAAGGATGGTGAAATTGTGGGTGAAATTGAAGTTGGTGGAGAGGGCCGCTGAAGTAGCAGTGTTGTCTTTGCAGATCTATGTTTCAGTCAGTGCCAGGACATTAAGGTTAGACTAACTGGCAAAGGCTGGAATGAAGTCTGCCTTGTTGACAGATGACTGGCAGTTCCAGAGCCCAGACAAGCTGACTGTGGAGGCCCGGTGTGGAGGGAACAAAGATGGTGATGAGGACTGCACTGTGAATGTGTGTATAGGCATCTGCGGTGGACAGTCCGGATGTACTGAAAACACATGTTAGTAGCCAAGAAAAAAAACAAGACAGTTGGAAAGAGGGGAAGAAAGGATAGCTGTACAAAACCTAGCGTGGGGTGGCGGTGCCTCTGCTTGGTGGGGACACGCAGTTAGAGTCGTGCAGGTGCTTCTAATTTGTGCTGCACTTTCTTACACCATTTTCAGGGAAAGTTGGATGTTTTATATGGGACCTTTGGTGAGGAACTGACTAATATTACCTGTGAGCAAACTCGGTCTTCACAACCTATGACTAGTCTTGCCGTAACTAACCCATCTTTAATTAGCGATTTTACCCTTGTGCTGTGTTCAAAACCCAAACTTTGGGACTCTTTCTGTAAATTTAAATCAAAGCTCAAAACATACCTTTTCACTCAGTACTATCAGTTATAATGTCTATTTATCCTTTGAAAGTCTTGCTAATCTAAACACCACTTAAATGTATTGAATATTGCCTGTTAATCCGTGTATCATTTGTTCATTCGTTTTTTGATTTAAAATTGAAAGTTGAAAAATGAGAAAACACCTCCTTTTTTGTTTTTTCCAAAAAAACGAAAAACAAGAATTCAACTCGATTTCTTGTTTTTCGTTCAGAAATAGAAAACCAAATAAACAGCTTGAATTTTCGATCTCTACATGTGGGCGGGAATGAAACTCCCATTTCTGCTGATTGGTCAGCTGAAGATCAAACCGTGACGTCATGAGCACTTCCTCAGTTCGGCACGGCAAAATAATAGTCCTCCACTGCTGCAGTTGTACGGATTCTTAACGTGTTTAATGCAACAACATTTCATCTCTTTTTCATCAAACAACTAGACTAACAAACCATAGCGGGGCCTATCTAGAATTAGAATTATCTAGGCTTTCTTAAATTCAGATTTGGCTAACATGTCAGAGAAATAGCAAAAGGTGTTTGTCAGAAATATGAATGTTGCCTCTTCTTCCGTACATTGCACATTAGTTACTACTTTGGCCTGTTTAGATGAGCAACTCTCAAAGTCTGCGTGGGAAAGATGCGAGAAGCACCGGATATAGTGCAAAGACAACGTACAAAAAGTTTAGCTGACATAGATTATAAAACACACCGTTTTGTTTGACATTAATAAATACTCAATATTAATGAAAAAAGACTACGTTATGACTGCTGCATTTATATATTATATTATAGCTAGGCCTTTACTATATATATATATATATATATATATATATATATATTGTAGAAAGTTTTATTTTGTTTATAGTTTTAATTAGCAATAGCCTAGATTAAAGCAAAATGAAATGTGTTAGCTTGTGTTAATTAGTTCCCATGATTTTAATGTGCATTCCTGAGACTTTTCCTCATATTCACAACACAATGCATTAAATAACTTTAAATAAAACTTAACATGAGCATTCGCCTGTCATTCGTTCTTGTTGTGAACAAATTTTAAATGATCTAACGCTGTCTCAAATAATTCACAGGTAAATTGTGTTTTCTGAACTCAGTTTCATAAATGTCACAAATATCAAATTGCCGAATTGTAGGAAGCTAGTGCGCTCTCGTGGTGTGTGAATACCTGTCAATGACGAACACTACAATCACGGAGTTTTCTGTGGATATCTATGACTTTCTTTGTTTAAGTGCTGTAAATCTATCATTATCATAAAATAAACCTATGCAGCTAGTGCCATATATTTGAAGTGTTGCAAAGTTATTAAATTAATGAAAATCTTCCATTGCAGTGCTGTGTGCCAGCGCGCAGCAGCTGTAGCCGTGAACAAGGCAGAACATCCTTTTGACGTAGGCCTTATCAATCATAAACATTTTAATCAAATGTTTATAAAACCAAAGACCTGAGTCATCTAATAATAGGAAATATTTATTTTACAACTGATTTGATATTGTATCTTTGTTCATTTTTTTTAAAACAGCTGTAGGCTAAACCCTGCCATATAGGCTAGACAAATGCAAGGCGTAAGATGTGTGTGTACACAGAGTAAGCCCTGTCTATGCAGGCTATAGGCTCTGCCCCGCTATGGTTTGTTAGTCTAGTTGTTTGATGAGAAAGAGATTATGGTGTTGCATTAAACGCGGTAAGAATCCGTACAACTGCAGCAGTGGAGGACTATTATTCTGCCGCGCCGAACTGAGGAAGAGCTCATGACGTCACGGTTTGATCTTCAGCTGACCAATCAGCAGAAAAGGGAGTTTCATTCCCGCCCACATGTAAAGATCGAAAATTCAAGCTGTTTATTTGTTTTTCTATTTCTGAACGAAAAACAAGAAATCGAGTTGAATTCTTGTTTTTGGTTATTTGGAAAAAAATCAAAAAAGGTGTTTTCTCATTTTTCAACTTTCAATTTTAAATCAAAAAACGAATGAACGAATTATACACGGATTCCTGTTGCATTGTGTATTTGTTTTTGTTTTGATTGTTTTGTTTGCTTTGAATGATCTCTGAATTGATGTCCTTTGTAAAGTGTCCTTGAGCCTAGGAAAGCCGCTATATAAATTAAACATATTATTATTGTTATTATAATTGTATTTGGTGTGATTTTAAATGCAAACTTTAAGCAAAGAACTCATCACCAAACACCAATGACTTGTGCACAGGAGTAGTCACCTTGGGACAAGAAAGGGGGGTTTCTACAAATGGCATTGTAAGGAATTTTGTTTCCGTCTCTGTTGCAACAGTTTGGAAGCATTTGTTTCTGTTCCAAATTGGCTGTACCCCTGTGTTTTTGGCTCAAAGTCTGCATTTAAAGTCCTACCAAATGTGTTAAGTTGGGTTCAGGACTTGGCTTTATGCATACCAGTCAAGTTCTTCCACACTGACTGAATCAATCATTTGCAATAGAAAATACCCCTTCCCAAAAAAATACCCCTTCCCAAAAAAATACCCCTTCCCCGTCGTCGAACCTGTTCACTAGATCTGGGTGTCCCAATACTTTTGGCAATTTAGTGTATGTAGTTATTTGATCTTTGCATTATATTGTTGCTATAATTATCTTTCTTTTTTTACAAAGGACAAAATGAAATCTTCAGAAGATAAAAGCAAAAGAAGACAGGTACGGGACTGGTTCAACCTTAACTATGAACTCCTTTATGCAATCACCCCATGGATTGGTAATGTGATACTGCCTGTGCCAGCAAATAAAAAGATGATTTATGAAGGTACATACCTTTGTTTCATATGTCATGACCCACATACCTGAATGGTTAACATAGTTATTAGCAGGCATGCAGAAAATCTGCCAAGAATAAGTCTCAACTTAATGTTTTTTGTTAAAACATAATGTTTTTAATGGTTATGATATTTTTAATTGCCTTATGCTTTTAACTACATTTTTGTATTTAAGGAAAAATTTATTCCGAGTAATTTTATATAATATCTTGTCTCTTCCCACTGTTGTAATGGCATTGGATAGACCACTTTGCAAGTTGTAAACAATGGTCCAGAAATCGTGACCAAAAAAGCTCAAGGTATTAACCCCTGAAGTTGTGTTGATTACTTTTATGATAGATGGATGAACGCACTTTTTTGAACTTCACTACATGGGGATCTATCCAATGCTATTACAACACTTGGAAGAGCCTAGTGTTCGGCTGAAGAAAGAAAGTTATTTTAATATTGCATTAGGGTGAGAAAATTATGGCTTAAATTTAATATTGGGGTGAGGACTATTAGAAATACCACATAAATTACTCATCCTCATTCTATCCTAGGTATACGATGGACTGTTCCTCCATTTAGCTTATATTTCCATATTGAAGTTTGTTTCACAGAATTCCAAATACCTTTCTTATCAATAATTGTTTTTCATTTTACAGCTGATACCATTGGTATTAAAGGAGCAGAGATCTCTCTGCCAAAGACACCAGTGTTTTCATTCTTTATCAAGGTATATCATTTCATATTTAGTTGACATTTTTGTTGTTGCTGTTTTGATTTTAATTTTCTTGTCATTGTGATGTTGAGTCACACTAGGTTGTGTTGTCTCAAACAGGCACTTCACATTGATGCTAAGGGTTGCAAGAATGTTATTGAAATTCGTGAAAGGAAAAGACCCAGGGTATTGATTTATTATCTAACATCAATGTATCCATAGCAAGTTAATTGTGATCAAGTGACAAGCTAAAATCTCTTCTGTGTTAATCTGATTTGTCAGTTAAATTTCCTTTAAATAATATGTAGCTTTTTGTCTTTTTTCAGATATCAAATGCTGAATTTAAACCAAAAACAGGTGTTTGGGCATTTTTAACTTTTATATACATGAATACTTTTATGTTCATAGTCTGTCAAAAGATACAAAATGTAATTTCTTCTTCATTAATGAAATATTCTATGGTTGTTTAGTTCTTCCTAACACAGTGTTAGCGGCACTTCATGAAAGGAAACGTATGAAAAATGGGATTAAGGAACATGCAGAAGTTCTTCAACATCCACTACCTTTGCAGCCTGTTCATCCTCATGGGATGATTAATCCCCCTTTGATTCATCCCAACTCAGTTGTTATTACACAACCCAATATACAAGGGGCAGTGCAGCCTTTACTGCTTAACAGGCGCAAAATATCTCTACGACTACAGTCACCACCACAAGCTGTTCCTCTGCCACTAATAGGGTTGACGGTACCTGTGCCACCTGTCACAACCTCAACCTCAAGCTCCAAATCACTAAGCACAGAGAGCTCAAAAAGATTCAGAACAGCTCAGCGAACCCGTAAACCCACGAAGAAAGCACAAGCCTTAATAGAAGAAGCTGAAGATAAAGTTACCAAAAAGAAATTGAAACAAAATTGGGTCAAACAGAGTTCTGGGGTTCCTACTATTACATTGCAAACACAGCCAATAAATTGGATACTTGCGCCTAGTGGGTTGATTCAGATGACTGGAATTCTTTCTGCTAATATTCCAGGCAACCAGAAAGTGCCAGATAACTCCCCTATAAATACCAGCAGTCTTCAAGGCACCTCTACCAATCTAAGTCAAAACCAATTATCTACACCCTTTGTCACTGCGTCCTCTGTCTCCATTTCAACAGATTACCCAGTGCCTTCTTCCTCTACAAACAGTACCCCTGTATGCAGGGGATTGAATATCCAGATGCCTCTCTCTAATAGCTTCGTAGATAGCAAAATGCCAAACAGTGCCTTTCAGATTTTACCCCAAGCATCTATCATAGTGCAGCAGAAAGATTCATCTGAACACACTGAAGTGCTTGGACCAACGTTCTATACAAAGATCTCCTCAAATGCTGCTGTAGCTCTGCCTATTTCATCCTCTCCTAAAGAAGCTGTTTTAAGGCAACATCTGTTTTGTTTTTCAAGACATTCCAGTGTGTCTCCTGCTACCAGAAATGCTTGTGTTGTGCCATCATCTTCTGTCGTAAGTGTACCAACATCGGTTAGTGAGCCACCAAAACCTCAAGTTTTTTCTCAGAATATCTGTGCTCCTATAACAGCTATTCAATCAACTGTCATCCAAAAGAAGCATTCTGCTAACAGACCTCTCCATCATGTAGCTCAATCTGACCTTCCCCCTGACAGTTTGAGCTTTGATACTAATTTATTATTTTCTGGCCATCAATCTAAAGTAGATGACTGGATTAATGGGAAAGGTGGAGTTTCACTGCCACATCTAGAGATCACTTTGCCTTATCTCCCACCATCTGCCGTCAGCATCAAACAGCTAACCTCTTTGCTCAAAGCTAAACAATCTCTGGTTACAGCCGCAACAAAAATGTTAACAAGTGAGTTTCAAAATGGCAGAGGAGAAAAAGAGCAAGTAGATGCCATCCGCAAACTGGTTGCCGAAAGGTTTGCAACAAATCCAGCATACCTGCATTTAAAAGCTCGTTTCTTGTCATGCTTTACTTTTCCTGCCCTTTTAGCTACCATAAATCCATCTGAAGATTGTGAGGTGCCTGGTTCACCTTTATGTAACAATAAAGATGAAGTTTTGGACACAAATGCAGGAAGAAATGATCCGCTACCAGCTGCAGTAAGTTGATTTTACAGGAAAGTTAATTTTAGTCACCCTTGTGTCATTCAAACCCCTTATACAGATTTATTTTATTCTTCAGAACTAAAACGGAGATATTTTTAAACAAATAGACAATAATCACAAACATGTGCTCTGAAATTATTAGTTCAGTGACCATTTATTTATATATTACGTAATTATATTTCAAGTGAATGGCAAAAATGAGTGTGAGCTTCTTTTTGTTACAAAATACGGAGTATAACTTTTTCAAGAATGTTTGTGTAATTATAGTGTATTGTATATTACGTCACAATATATGCAGTTAAAGTTCTTGTAAATGAGAGTGGCTTGCAAGACAGTTAGCTGACAAAGTAGACAAATAGACAATAATCACAAACGTCCTCTAAAGTGACAGACAAATAATCACAAATGTGTACATTTGTAAAAAATCTTAATATAACCACTAAATATTTTCAGAAGAAAAATAACTCTATGATTGTGAGTTATTGTTCTATTTATGTTCTAAGTGTTCTGAGGGCTGGTTTTTTTTTTTTTTTTTTTAGAGTCTTGACCTTCTCTGTGGATGTATTTCACTCTCTTGCTCTTGTGTTGTGGGTATTACTAACACAATGTCTACATACAGACATGACAAAACATTGTGAAAATTGTAAAAAGTATCTTTTTCATGCTATTTCACGATGGCACTACACAAGAGCTACAATTGTTTCTATATTAGTTACAGTTTTTTTTTTTACATATATTAATGTTGCATGTTGTGTTGCGTCAGATTAAGATGCATTGTAATTCTGATTGTAATTCATTATTGAATGGAATAGTAAATTAAATTTTTGAACATTTAATAAAAACGAATGAGATTCAAAGTTGAGCTTTGTGGATTCTACATGCAGCCATTTTGTGTTACCAGCGAAGTATAATGTAATACTAAATAAGCTCAAAATATTTAATATATTTTTTCTCACAAACATATAGTTTTGTGTCAATTACTTTTATGGGTTGAGCTTCAAAAATGGGGCTCTCTGCAATCCAGTGCCAGGAAGAGCCAGGATATTTAAAGTTACTCCGATTATGTTTGGCTGAAGAAAGGAAGTTATATACTGTAGACCTGAGATGGCATGAAGGTGAATATATTATAGCTTAATAATAACTAATCCTTAAAGTAAACTAAACTGTTCAAAGGTGGAGGTGTACATACAGTAGAGAAGAGACAAAGGCAGATAAATAATGGGTTATTTTATAGTGATTTATTTCACGAAATTCATAAGCCTTCAGAACACTTGCACTGAACTATAAAAGTCAGATAGATTGTTTTGTGTTCTTTTGAATCTTGAGGAAAGGCTGTTGCAATCCATTCCTAGAGTAAACATAAAACAGATTTTTTTTAAATGGGGGCTTGAACAGTCCAAGGCTGAGTAAATAACAACACTTTTTTAAAATAATGAGACTAAATTAAAAGAACCTTGTTTGGTTGGTTTTTTTTATGTTTTTTTTCTTTCTCTTTCAGAGGACTGGTCTTAACACCAATGAAAAAGCATTGGCAGTGCAATTCTCAGAATTCCATGCCAAAAGGCTACATACAGTTACTTAGTAATAAGCATTTGTTCGTTTGTTTTTATGCAAGGGTATTGTTTACGATAATGTAGAATTGTGCAATAGTTTTAACATTTGTTCAAAGATATAAACTGGTAAACAACTTTAAAAAATGTTTTGGTAAATAAATATTCACAATATGTTGTAGCTATTCTGAAGCTCAATATTAGTGATAGCAGTTTTTTATTTTATTATTATTATTTTTTTTTTTACTTTTGAATAAAATGTTTTCTAGAGGTTTTTTTGTAGTATATATTATATTGCATGATCATAATGTGATCCCAAAGGATAATAAAGTGTATATATTCTGTGTACTTGACAACGAAGCACTTCAGGTCACTGTTTATTTACCAGGAATTAGCAAGATCACTTTATAAAATAAGATTTCATGAGTTGTGTCCATTTTATTGTTTTTAAAAGTGTAAAAATGAACAAGTCTTGTTTATGTACACTAAAAAAGAGGACTTTTGCAGCTTGTCCAATTCACTTAAACAAGTTAAATCATCACAGTTTTTGGAGAATTTGGTTACATGGATAACATGATTTATTCATGTTCAGTCATGTAACATAATCCATTTATGTTGGGACTCTTGTTGATTTGTGTTGTGCATATAATTGTTACAACTAGGCATAGGATTTATATTTCACAGTTTATTATATTATTGAGTTTTGTGGTTACCATTGTTCAGAAAAGTGTTGCCTTTGCTTAGAAAGTGGGCAGTTCCAAATTATTATGCAAGTGACATATCAGTAGGATTTTGGTACAATAAACACTCAGATTTTTGTTTTTCACATCCTTTCAGATAACTGAAATCAATCTCAGACAGATTTAATCAATAGTTTGTCAGGTCTTCTTAGATAAATGGAAAACCTACTTAAAGAGGTTGTTCCACATTATTAAGCAAGTCACTGCAATATGGTGAGGAAGAAAAATATTTCTAAAGATAAAAAGTATAAAATGCAATGTCTTGCAAAGGCATCAAAACAAATTAAATTTTGAACTGTCAAAAGATTTTGGAGTGCCTTAGAGCACAGAAAATCTTGGTCTGATAAAGACTTATTAGAGGGAGTTTCTGTCAAACAAATTAATTGTATTAAAATGAATTAGAATGGCTAGAGAGTCAGACTTGTAACCAGAAGGTTGCTGGTTCGATTCTCAGTACCCGCAGGTAACAACTGACTTGCCCTTGAGCAAGGCAACCTTAGCTGATAGCTTAACTGATAGCTGCCCACTGCTGTGTGTGTGTGCGTGCGCGTGCGCTATTCAATGGATGGGTTAAATGCAGAGGTCACATTTTGGGTATGGGTAACCATATCTGACAAATAGGTCACTTTCATTTCAAAAAGGCAGGTGTAAAGAAGCCAGCTAAGCAGCCAACAGGTGTTTAAAGCTATTGGAGTCTCAAGATCCTCTCATACAGACTGGCAGTTGTTGTTAAAGCTGCATTTCAATGATTGCTAACCAAACCTCACAAAGATAAACCTTCGTTTGTCGAAGATAAACTAAAGTTTACGTTAACTAAAAATATTTATGTTGATCATGTTAAATATAAAAATGAATAAAATAAAATGTTAATCTTTAACCTATAAAAATCATGTTAGTTTGACAGACATAAATTGGGCAGTTTGAACATAGATAACTTATGCTTAGTAAATGTAACTTTATTATGTGCAACCAATGTACATCATTTTGTGTTAATCCAACAGATTTTGTTTTCCAGTGTACTCATTATGTAACCAAACATCTAGGTTTACAAGTGCATTGAAGTGAAACTATTTATTGTGAAATAGAGGGACATTTAATAACTGGAAATGACAACTGGAAAAGGGAACTTCTGAAACCACAGAACTTCCTTTTTAAATTTTGATGCAAGCTGGTTTGGGCAATGTTCATTGAGCCTTAAACGTACTATAGAACAACACATCAAATCAAAGGGCAGTGCTAGTCATGTCTGGTGGCTCAGGACGTTTTGATATGGAGGAGGATGATGAGTGCTGGGCACGGCTGGAAGATTATAGAATGCTCCTCATTAAGACTATTGAGCCATCAAGGATAACACCTTATTTGAGACAGTGTAAAGTGCTGAGCGGTGAGGATGAGGAACAAATCTACAATGACCCCAATCTGGTAATAAGACGCCGAAAAGTTGGTAAGAGTCCTCATATTTTAATGTTTACGCCATTGGGCAATTTTTTTCTATTTTAATATGGGGTAACCTAGGCCTAGGTTACTTGATGAATTATTGTTTAAAGTGTTATTCTGTTACAGGGGTGTTGCTGGACATTTTACAAAGAACAGGTCTCAAAGGATATGAGGCATTTTTAGAAAGCTTGGAGCTAGACTATCCAGACGTTTACCGCAAAATCACCGGCAAAGAGCCTGCTCGGGTTTTTTCCGTGCTTATTGGTGAGTTGTACAAGAAATCGCTTTTTTTTTTTTATAAATTAGGCTATGTAACACTCATATACACCTTATTTGTAAAACGTTTGTTTAACTAGCTATGATGACGTCTACCCACTTTGCTCCATTCAGACACTGCAGGTGAATGTGGCCTCACTCAGTTCCTCATGAACGAAGTGTCTCGTCTACAAAAGCTCGTACAGGACGAGCGAAGGGCGAGGCTCGAGCTGTCTGCGCAGGCAGCGGAGCAGCTTGACACCATTCGCCAGCTGCAACTGTGCGACAGTGAGCTTCACAAACAGCAGGAGCGAGTTAAGCGCATTCGTGAGGAGCGCGAGCGTATATGCGAGGAGGCGCGTCAGTTGCGAGACGAGAATTACAGTTTGATGCACGATCTGACCCGACTGAGCGAGGAGAAGAACTGCGTGCACATGCGTAACAGAGACCTTCAGCTTGAGGTGATTCGTCTCTTGTAACCTGTCGCTCCAGTTAACACAGTTATAACCAGTTACTACTAAGGGGCTGAATACACCGAGGCGTTTTTACGCGGCTGAAAACGCTGGCAGCCGGTGTTCAGTCGAATTGTCCTACCTGGTCAGATTTCTCTACCGCAACGTAAAACTTAATATAATCTAAACCGCATCGACAAAATAAACAGGTAGAATTTTACAGTGCAAAATAGCTTGTCTGATTGTCCTACCAATTTAAAATAAACGCAGAATAAATTTAGAGCGTACTATCAGATTATCCTACCAGTAGCCTATAAAATAAAAGTGTAGAATTATTTAATCAGATTGCCATAGCAGTTTGAAATAAACAGGTAGGAATTGCATAATGCAAAAAATGACGTAACATTCAGGGGCACGCCCAGTATAAATCTCAAGTTTAAAGCCCTGTACACACCGCTCTCTCTGTGTGTCGCTAGACTCTGCTACGAGGTTGTTAGGCTGCGTTTACATTTGGCATTAACATGCGATCTCTGTGATCCGAACAAGCAGCTGCAGATCGGATCTTCAGCCAATCAGGACACTGAACGTTTACACTTGGCAACATCAATTGACTAATCTATCTAGATAACTGATCGGATCTGTGTTTCCGGCGGAAAATTGAATCGCTTGAGTGGTACGATCCCATATATGGAATTCATATTTCCGTGTTCCATACTGCGTGCGATTTCAGACTGTACAGTGACATAATATGCTGCCAGATTCAAGTCGGGTTCCGGGGCACAATAGGAGAATGTCAGTATGAAAATAACTGCTCAAACAGTGTTTTTAGACAAATAATGTGTTTATATTGCATGTAGCCAAACTTAAAAGTGAAAATATGCAGATTCAAATGGGCTTTTGTGGCACATGGGGATAGAGACGCGGTGGAGGTGCCTGTCATTTTATATTCACAAGTTTTTCATACAGTGTTTTTAGGTTCATGTCAAACATCACAATAGCATTTACAGTTCATGAACACAGAGTAATGTCAACATATAAATGAAGATCGGTCGGGGGCGGGGTTTTGCGTGACGTTGACCTGCGAATAGGGTTGGGTACCGAAACCCGGTGCCAACCTATGTAGGGCCTATTCGGTATGTACCGGACCGAATCAAATCACAAGTTTCAGTGCCTCATTTCGGTGCCACTTGAGTGAGCCGTCGAGTGAAACATTTGCACTCATTCACGTGAACAAAAGTCAGAAAGCTCTGATAATACAAATCCAACACATCTTATATGATGGTTAAACAGAACGCGCATGACTCGTGGCTTTAGTTTAGTGCACGCGCTTTCTCTGCCTCCATCACGGCCAGTTTGGCATTCATCACCTGCCGCAGTCTTTAACTTCAACCGCCGCGTAAGGCAAGTTTTAAAGTTAAACTAACATTAATTCCATACACAGATGATGTGTCTGTAATACAAGCGATCACAATAAAACTGTTGCGCATTTATTAAATCAATGTTGTGCGTGCGGCGTGTTGTGAAAGTCGTTCTTAACACAGTTACGCATTTGACAAGAAAGACGAGAGAGACACAGTGAAAATGCTACTTTAAACCTTATAGCACCTGTTGATATGATCTCTAGACATCAAGCTTTTTACTCTGACTGCATGTTTATGAATAATAATTATACTTCTTCATTATACATGTTTTCTGTTTTTAAAATAATGTACATATAATTTACCCTTGAAGGCTCCATATAGAATATTCAATGCATTTTCTGCCTCTATTTAACAATATGTTGAGCATTTAGTTGTAAAAGGTAAACAGTAAACACCAAATCATCTTTCTAGCAATGTTAGTGTGCATGCTCATTTCACATTCACATTGTGTATTTTTTAAATTATTTAATACATGTTTTTTATTTTAATTTTTTGTTCTTTAATATCATCTAATATCTTTTTTAAAAGTATCGATTTAGGCCAGGCCCGGCTCCACGGGGGGCCAAGGTGGGCCTGGCCCACCCAATCAGAAGCTTAGCCCACCCAGAGCCATTGAGAGAGAAGGCTTGTTTGGCTTCATGCGGCGCCGCAAGATCCGACAAGCGGATGACATCAAAGTACCGCAAGACCGACTCGAAAGCAAACTTTTAATGGTTTTTCAAATCGCTCTCGCGGTACTTTGACGTCATCCACCTGTCGGATCTTGCGGCGCCGCGTGAAGTCGAACAAGCCTAGTGGCTCCGTGAAGCTCCATTGCTGTGAAAAATCGAGATGGTCATCACTGCAGAACCAACTCCCCCGACTTTATAGCCTATAGTTAGCTGCAATTTGAAAAGTAAGTTGCAACCTATGCTCGCTAACATCTTAGCAATTCTTACAATGTAAGTCTATACATTTGATTAATAATGTAGTCGAGATATTCATAATTAATTTATGCCTGTAAGTAATGATCACAGAAAATATATGTTAACCCAACCCAAAACCTTACCCTAAACCTAAATAATAAACCTATAATAATTTGGATGAAAATGGATAAATAAAGTTTTGTCTTTAGCAAGTTTCTTTTTCCGTCAAAAAAGAACTTTATATACGACTCAGAACAACACAGAATCTGTCGACCACTCAAACTGGATCTGGATCTGGATTCAACCCCGCCACCTGGACCTTGTGTTCTGAGAATATTATAGTGATATGAATAGTTTTTTATATGCCCTGTTTTCAATAAATCTAAAGTAACTAATTTGATACAGGATCTGATGTGGGGTAAAAAAAATAAATATTAAAAATGTAAAAATACAATTTTGTGAATATATAAATATGAGTGTAAAAATAACAGTGTAAAAATAACAGTGTACATTTTTATAATTCATAAAGTGTAATTTCTTTTGTAAATAGTTTGTTTATAAGAACTGCCAGGGGGGAAAATAAATATACATATATTACAAATGATAATTAAAAAATCAAAAATATTAAAAGTCAAAATAGTTATAAAAAGGAGGATTAAAAAATCCAAACACAACAACAAACAAACTTAACAATTGCCATAAATGTGTACCAAAGGATTTTCCCCGGCCCACCTGGAAAATCACTTGGCCCACCTTTCATCTCATATCTGGAGCCAGGCCTGATTTTAGGCACCGGTACCGTTTTAAAAGTATCGATTTGGCACCGGTATCGAAAAAACCCCAAACGATACCCAACCCTACCTGCGAATGCAGACATGATGGCTGGATTGCGTTTACATTACACTAAGATCCGATCACAATACGTGCTCGACTACCTTTGGACCAGGACACGCTGATCGGATTTGATGATTTGTGCCTAGATTTGGTTCCTCTATCAAGGTGGTGTTTTGATGAGTTAAATATGGAGTGACTACACCACCCTGGAACTCTGCCAGGGACAATCAAAGCATTAAGCTTAGACAACACAGGTTTTATTAGAATAAGACAATTTCCAGAATATCATTAAAAGAGCAAAGACTAGACAGTTCAAAAGAGCAATACGTGGAGAGAACAGAATATAATATGGCAACCTGCATTACTAAACACCAAAATACAGGAAGGGAGGAGCGACAGCGGACAATATGGGCACAAAAAGGCCTCCACTGCACATCCCACCGGTGCGGAGCACTCACGCACACACCCGCCACTGCACACGAGACAGCACCCGTGAAAGAACCACCACCACACAAGTCCACCCTGCCTAAAACACTCAGCACAAAATGGGATTACAGTGTGTTCTCAGAGTTCACAGCACCACTGGTAAGGCTACAGGCACTCTGTAGTTCACAGCAATAAGGCCCAGCAGGCAGGCATTCTTCACACACAGAAAACTAAATAGCACAATAACTAATACAAGTAAAACTTAAACAAAAAATTTACAGCAACTCAAGACAATTATACAAAAGAACACGGAACGAACTAGGGCTCTTTTTCCAGTAATCCGAACGTAACAATGCCTGAGAATTTGAATAACCTCCTCCCCAGTCCTCTTACATTACATGTACAATGTACAAATTGATTTTCATTGACTCACATTGTGCCGTGTGTTTGATGTCATTTGCACTCGTCTGGGAAACCGATATACTTACAGTTAGTATAAAACCATATAGTATTGCATTTGGTACAATACTACCCTTCTAAAATTCATACACTAGATGGTTGAGTGCATAGTGCAGAGTTTAAAGGTCCAAAGTGTAGCATCTAGTGGTGAGGTTGCGAACGGCAACACACCAGCTCACTTCACCCTCCTCCTCCTGTTCTAAGCGCTACAGAGTCTGTGAGAGGATTGAGATGTCGTCACGTTTTCGCTTCTTTCCCAAAAGAGAAAACGTATTTACGAAACGCGCTCTGTAGAGCCGTTTGTCCGTTTAGCGATACTGTAGTCACCACGCGTCTCCACACAAAACATAAACAGAGAGACATGGCACTGTCATTGCCCCACCCACAAGGCTCTAGGAGATCGCTAGACAAGAAGGGCAGAACCATGACAGCATCAGCTCCTGGACCCAGCGGTATTCCTTACAGGCTCTACAAGAATGCCCCTGGAGTGTTGAGGTACCTTTGGAGACTAATGGCTGTGGCATGGGAAAAGCAAGTCATATCAAAAGTCTGGAGAAGGGCAGGAAGCATAATGATTCACAAAGAGAAAAACTATCGACCAGTTTCGCCAAATTAACCTTTTGAATGTGGAAGGGAAGATTTTCTTCAGTGTGGTGGCCCAAAGACTCAGCATTCCTAAAGAATAACAACTTTGTTTACACTTCAGTGCAGAAGGCAGGCATAGGGAGTTTCTCATGTTGCTTGGAACATGCTAACATCATCTGGCACCAGTTGCAAACAGAAAAAAAAAAAAAAAAAGAAAGACCTGCATGTGTTTTTTCTAGATCTTGCCAATTCAATTCAATTGTATTTATATATTCACAATGAGCATTGTTCCAAAGCAGCTTTACAGGAGAAAGAAAACAAGACAAAACACAACAAAAGTAAAATGACCAAACCTTTAAGTTAATTTAATAAAATAAAAGCAGAAGTCTCCCGGTGAGCAAGCCGACACAGCCCTGTGGTGAGGAACCTAAACTCCAATGATAAATATATGGAGAAAATAACCTCGGGAGAAACTAGTCTCAGTCGGGAAGGCCAGGTCTCCTCTGACGTGTCACAGCTGCACCCAGTGACTATGATTAACGGTTATTGAGTAAATGTTTAAGAATATCAGAGAGACCTTATTAAATGTAATTAAGGAAATTGCTTTTGTTAAATCTGTTATCAGGAACGTTATGAGCAGGGAAATACTGATGGCATAATGTAACTGAGTGCAGCTATAACTTTAAACTGCTGTCATGTGATGTAAGTTTAGCATTTAATACTAAGTATTGTAAATACTGTTAGCATTAAAATGACAACAAGTAGTCCGTCTTTGCTCTTGGTTGGTGATGGGGTTGTGTGGGCTGGAGCTGGGATGGTTCAGTAGGACCGAAGGTTCTCGCAGGAGAGTGGTACCGGATGTTCGACTAGAGCTGCTGTAACCTCTAGTTATGGATGGCATAAGACATTCATCCAGAATCTCTCCTCACCTTGGGATGACGTTTGTCTGGACCTGGCATAATCTCTCCCTCCCTCTGGATGGGCATCCCGAGGTGGGGGAGAGAAGAGACTCAATTCGTGTATCTGCTGTTTTTTAATGTTTTATTTGTTTTACAGTTCATGCATTATGTGAATGCTTGGCTGAAAAAAAATATGTCTTTAATCTTTATTTAAATTGAGAGACTGTGTCTGACCCCCGAACAGTATCAGGAAGGCTATTCCAGAGTTTAGGCGCAACGTATAAAAAGGCTCTACCCCCTTTGGTGGATCATTGCCACATAAGCTGCTGTGGACAGCTTGTGACTTCTTCCATGTTCCAGAGCAGATAAGCTGATGGATCCAGGATCTTCAATTTTGTATTACCATGCAGGAGAGCACCACCACTTGGCAAGAACTGGAGGTTGGAATAATGGCAGGATGCACCATTTCACCACTGGCTTTCACTATGGCAATAGAATTAATAATCCAGACATGGCATTGGGTGGTTGGAGGAGAGTGTTTAAAAAACGGGTTGCACCTGCCTCCCATCAGGGCATACATAGATGACATGACAACAATCACAACTACCAAAGCATGTACAAAGCGATTGCTGTATAAGATCCAAGTGAACATCCGTTGGGCACAAATGGAGATCAAACCCAGCAAATCCCACAGCATCTCCATTGTCAAGGGCCGGCTTACCAACGATAGGTTCTGTATAAAGCCTTTACCAACAAAAGCCTTGGATGATGGTACACCGCAGACCTTAAAGATGCCAAACAGGTGGAACAATTTAGGCAAGAGACAGTCATCGGACTCAAGAAAATCAATAATACAGCTCTTCAAGGGAAGCTGAAACTCTGGTGCTTCCAATTCGACTTGCCTGATGTGGCCAATTTCAATGTATGAGCTCACTTTATCTCATGCCAAGCAGCTGGAGAGAACCCAGGAACAGCAGTCGCGGAGGCATAGGCAGCACTCAGACACAGGGACATTGTAGGACAAGTGCAATATAGCAGAAGAGGGGCTTGGTTTGGGACAAGAAACACCCACATGGCAAAAAGCTACACCAAAAGAACAGCATCACCTGGTGGTGAAAGAGGTACGACATCAAGAGGAAGCAAGTAGAGCTTGACACAGGGAAGATACACATGGTGCAATCAAGTACTAAGGTGCTTGGCTGCAGCAATAGAGACCAAGGGAGTGGCAGCAAATGCCATGCCCCAAAACGCCCTGGGGCTGGACAGCGAAAGTGTTCCCGGTGGAAGTGGGTTGCAGGCGCTTTGTGGCCAATTCCACTACAAGACTACTTAAAGAAATTGGGATTAGAGGACGGGTCCAATCAGCCACTGGTTGTGGTTGAAACAGATGGAGAAAGTCTGGGCTCCCAAATTACCTTGTCATGAAGTGATGTCTTTTTTTGTTTTGTGTTGTATTGTTATGCTATACGGAACCGGGGCATTGAGCATGCATTAACGGTGTCAGTGGAGCTAGAACAGCCTTAGCCAACGGTGTGGCGCATATGGTTGTGTTTAGGTGTGATGCCACCGAACTACCACCAAAGTAAGTGTTGTTGAAGCTGCACTAATCACAGGTCCAGCAGAGGATAATCAAGAACTTTCCAAGGTCGCTGAAAGAAGAAGCGACTGGCTGTGGTTAAAGAGGATGGACACAGCATGTGCTGCCAATGACCATGCAACAATGCAACACACACCCAGGTCTGATCAGCCTGGGCTGGGCTTGTGGTAAAGGGCCGAAACACCCAATGAGGTTGAGGTATACAACTGATGATGTGTGGCATTGTTGGAAAGCATACAAAGTCATTATCAGCAGCACCTCGCCAAAAACAGCTTCTACCCCGGGTATTGGATATGATGAAGGTGGGATCGGACATAAAACTCATGAGGTGGCTCAAGCATATCAAGGAAAGGTAAGTATAATATTAAGTATTTAATCTTATTTTCCCAAAACACAGAGGATGCCTACCTGATAAACCCTTCAAAGCTTCTGAACCTTCATACATATTCTTGATTGCTCCTCTGTTACGCTTAAAGCATGGCAAATGTCTCACTGGACAATTAAACTGTGCTGAAATATCTGGATTATAACACCTAGTCCTATTAAGCGAATATGATGCTAAAGATTCAGCTACAAACATTTTATAAGATGACTAACGGCCACCAAATCCATCCATGACTTCCACATCTGCTGTCAAAGCTGTTCTGTATAATACACTTTTATAGTATGTATTCACATACCTTTTATTCATTATTCATACCTCCTAAAAAAACTTTTATGTCCTTTGAAGTCCTGCTTGCAAATTTCTTCTGGTCAATCTGCTTGTTTTATTATCCATTTCGGATCCGAACTGACGCTACTGTTATTACTGTTAATATAACCAGTCTAATGTAAAACCACTCCATGTTCCATCCCTCAATCTCTAACAAGGATTGACATTTACACATGCACACATTCATACACTAGCAGGCCTCCATTAAGTTTGAAAAAAGCTTTAGAATATACCAGAGCAAATACAACTACCTGTTATGGTAGGGGCGTGACATTTCCGGACAACGCACACTAGGCCCAACACACTGGGCTATCTAACAAACCTGAGTTCATTTCGTATTTCCGAGGGAGGGGCTTCATTGAACAAGGAACAAAACCGAGTGTTTCTAGGGGGCAGGGCATAGCGGTGAACAATAAAGGTAAAAAAATAGCCAAAAACTAATAATTTTAAAACTTTAAAAAATAACTTTAAAAAGCTAATAATTTATACATGTTATATTTTACACCCAAAACACATACAAGATGATGAAAACAGGCATAATAGGATGCCTTTAAATATTGTGGCCCCTTGTGTGGCGCCCTTTGCACTTCATATGCTGCATACCCCGTTTTTGCTCTCCTGAGTAAGAGCATGCATGGCAGTGTTGGGGAGTAGCTAACTACAAGTAGCGATGATACTAACTTAACTACATTTTTCAGTAGCTTGACGGTAGATCAACTACTTTTAAAACAGTGTAGCTTTTCTAGTAGTTAATTACTTTTTAAGAAAGTAGTGGTGTAGCGCAACCAAAAGCTAACGTTACATTGCATTCTTCTGCCTTCAGAGCTGCGCTGTAACGTCGTCTTACTGTATCACAAATTGAAATGGTTCATTATCACATCTACTGCACTAACTATCTATTGCGGCTTTACACTTCACTTAGAAGAGATTGTAAAGTAAGTACATGTGCACGTAAATATTTAAAGTTCGACACACCCAACCTATTAAGTATTAAATATGAATCGTTTGTATTGAAAACAATGAATAAACAATGATAATGCTATTGTATTAAATTGTTTTAAACTTCTCTAATTATTTAAAACATTAGTCAATAACACATTTTCAGGTGTATCACATAAAAATATTGTTGTATACTTTGGTATTTACAATAGTAAATTGATACAACAGTGTATTACAGCTGTAGAATATTATGGTAATTATCACACTTTATTAACATATACTGCAGTATTCTGTATGATTATCTAGCTATAGTAAATTTATACAACTTATAAATCATGTAGTATACTTTAATATTTACTTTGGTTAAAAAAATACTGTATCTAGAAAATGTCCTATACATTTTGCTGTAATAAATACTGTAGGCCTATTTTTTCATGTGAGATTGTAAAAAAAAGTAGTTTCAAAGAAGCTAGCTACATTTTTATAGTAACTTGTAGTGTAGCTAACTACTTTTTCAGATGGTCAGCTAAGCAGTAACTTAACTACTTTTATTTAGTTAGCTTGTAGCTTACCTAACTACAATTTCAAAGTAGCTTCCCCAACACTGCTGCATGGTAATTTTTCATAAGGGAAGTGCATGGTCAATGCCATAACGGCTTACACCCCTACAGTCACAAAGTAAAAACCTAAAAGAGAGACATTGAAAATAATGTAATGTTCAGCCACAAAAAGGTATTTCAACTCAATACAGTATATAAAGCAGATGTTTTATAGACTGATGAATAAATGGTTTATTAGCTTTAGCCAATTAGCAAAAGCTAATTACAGTTAATTAAATGCTTATTCTTGTAAATAATATCTGGTTTAAATAGTTCTTAAAAAAGTGTTAATTTTAACAAATTAAATCATCTTTAACAGAAAATTAAATTATACTTTTTCATCCCTCTAAGGCCAAAAAATGCAGGTTGTGCGATTTGCAGCTACTTAATTTATGGTCATGCATGTCCATTAAAAATATTAATAGAAACGGTGTCTTCTTTTATTTGTGTACACGTAACAAAAAAGAAACATGCTTTTATAAATGAATCGCTAATAACTCAACTCAAGTTTATTTATATAGGGCTTTTTAAAATTGTCATTGTTGCAAAGCAGCTGTACATTATACAAAATGACTATAAGCAAAGCATTCAATTTGTAAAATAGAAAGTAAGAACAACAAACTGAATAATACACCCCAATTTCACACAACACCAAAATGTAAGAACATGTAAGAAAACACAGGCACACAACACACACACACACACACACTTGCACACAACACACAGACACCCATACACAAGTACATACCCACCCATATACAAAACATGCGCGCACACACACACACACACACACACACACACACACACAGTGTTATTACAGAGAAGCACATATATAAGATATAGGAAAGAAAAACTATTATACGAACTATAATTCCCATATGGAGTATTAAATGAATCAAATAAATTATGCAGAATGACTATATTTAAAGGGATATTAGAAATACAAAAACTTTAAATTCTAAAGTTGGTGTCAGCAAAACTTTACATCGTAGTGCAAAACAATATGCAAACCATGGCGAGGAGCCCAAAACTCCAGTGGAGAAAAAACATTGGCAGAACCCAGACCCAACCAGGGGAACCAGTTCTCCTCTGGCAAAAACAGCAGCATCTCTACAAGCTCGGCAGTGCTTGCACAACTAGGCTCAAATAAAATAGAATGGTAGATATAGGTGTACGATTATCATTACAATTCCTGTAGCTAGTTGCAGTTTTGTGGTGAGGACTTGTCACTTCCCTCTTTCAGCCCTACCATCTGGTCTGGGTATGGACTGCATCCTGCTCACTATGGCAACCTCGGAAACAATTGAGAAAAGACAACTGAGAGCAAAATACTGTTCAATACTTTTTTTATGTATGGAAGCTCCTGTGACCAAAACAAATTCCTTGTACGTGAAAACATACTTGGCAATAAAGCTCTTTCTAATGCAGTGTTTCTGGTTCCGATTGCTCTAACTAATGCAGCCTAAAGAGGATTTGTATTATAGAAGTGGTGTGTATGCAAGGTTGAAGAGATGCGTTTTTAATCTAGATTTCAACTGACAGAGTGTGTCTGCCTCCCGCACAGTACTAGGAAGACTATTTCAAAGTTCAGGTGCTAGATAGGCAAACGATCTACCGCCTGCACTTGATTTAAAAAATCTAGGTTTTACCAACTGACCAGAGCCCTGAGAGCATAGTGAACGAGAAAGGCTGTAATGCAATAGAAGCCATGTAGGGCCTTATAGATCAGCAGTAAGATAATACGTTGCTTGATAGGTAACCAGTGCAATTCTGACAGAACCGGGCTAATATGCTCATTTTGTTTGTGTAAGAACTCGAGCTGCAGCGTTTTGAACTAGCTGGAGTTTTTGTAATAAGCTTACAGGACAGCCACCTAATAGTGCATTACAGTAATCTAGTCTTGACGTCATGAATGCATAAATTACCTTTTCTGCATCTGATAGTGACAACATATGATGTAGTTTTGATATATTCTTAAGGTGAAAGAAAACAGTTCTACAGGTGTTGGAGAATGACTTTCAATGTTAGATTACTATCGGATAAAACGCCCAGATTCCTTGCTGACGACGAGGGATTTATGGAACATCCATCAATAGTTAAGCAGTATTCTTGGTTGTTCCGTATGGCGGTTTTTGGTCCAATGAGTAACACTTCCGTTTTGTCCAAGTTCAGCAATAAAAAGTTGCTACTCATCCAGTTTTTTATATCGACTATGTATTCCATTATTCTATTGAACTGCTGTGTTTCATTAGGCTTCGAGGAAATATAGAGTTGAGTATCATCAGCATAGCAGTGAAAACTAACTCTGTGTCTCTTTATTATAGCTCCTAGGGGTAACATTTATAGTGCGAAGAGCAGAGGTCCAAGAACTGAGCCCTGTGGCAAAAGTATGCTATGGTCAATGGTGTCGAATGCGGCACTAAGATCTAATATCACAAGTAACGAGATGCAGCCGTGGTCCGACGCCAAAAGCAAGTCGTTTGTAACTCTAATCAGTGCAGTCTCTGTGCTGTGATATGCCCTAATTCCTGACTGGAATTGCTCCGCTTGCATAGTTGTAATCTCCCTAATATTATCAATTTTATTTGTGAAGAAAGTTGATGTCCAACATCTGGCGATGTTGAGGATTTATTTTTTGTTAAATTAGCCACTGTGTTAAATAAAAACCTAGTTTTGTGCTGGTTTTGTTCCTTAAGCGATGAAAAGTAGGCGGATCTAGAAGCTTTTAAGGCTTTTCTGTATGTTAAAACACTATCCTTCCAAGCTAGGTGAACTACCTCTAATTTTGTTTTCTTAAAGCTGCGCTCCATTTTCCGGGCAGCTCTCTTTAGAGCATGCGTGTGCTCATTACACCATGGCGTTTAGACTGCTATCTTTTATCTTCTTTAGGCGAAGAGGTGCCACTGTGTTTAGTGATTCTGAGAAGACAGAGTTAATATTCTCGGTGAGGATATCAAGATCTTCTAAGTTATCAGATATGCTAGGGAATGAAGAAAATTCAGGCAGATTATCGGGAAACAAGTCTTTGGTAGTACAAGATATTGTTCTACCATATTTGTAACATGGAGTTTTATTTGCAGCTATAGGCAGGTGGAGCATACACAGTACAACATAATGATCTAAGATGTCTTCGCTCTGCTGAAGAATTATAACGTCATCCACATTCATGCAATGCTGTACTCGAAAATGACATTTAGAATTGTTAAATTTGAGACTTCCAATGGCATGTGTGCACCGGATAAAAAGGGACGCGCGTTGCGTCTACAACTCGCAGGTATTAAGCACCGGACACGTATATGATGCAGGCATGAGCTCAAGTTCAAAGCCGTATAGACGATGGGTTAAATATTATTTTTATTCTGTTTTATTTAAAAATGTGTGGTTCTTAAAGATTAATCAGTGAATAGGCAGTGCTGACGCACACAGGACGGATTTCTTTGCACATGTTTGCACAATGCACTCAGTTAATGTGCGACATATGCCGCTTTCACAAGCATGATTTGATTACTACGTTACATATAGAGCTGTTTTCCCACGATTAGCAATGTAAATGTGAATACACTGTTAAAACTTAAACTTTAGAATAATACTTGGGCACGTCAAGTGTCACTTAATAACACCAGATGAGCAGCACACCGACACAGAGCAGAGCGACTCGGCACCGGCCCATTTTATACCCTGGCCCCCCAACTGAACATATTGGCCCCCTCACTTTGTGTGCCCTGGCGCCGACTCTGGTCCTGTTACATGTTGTCTAATGCCTACAGAGTTGAGAATGTCATTAAAAGCCAGTCCCAGAACATCGATATAATTATCTACATGGATGTTAAAATCACCAACGACAAGGACTCTGTCTGCGGCAAGTACTAATTCTGATAAAAAGTCCCCAAATTATTTGATAAAGTCTGTGTGGTGCCCTGCAGCCTGTATACGGTAGCCAAAAGAAATTTCACAAATGTTTTATCATTAACATTAGGTGATGTTATATGAAGTACCATCACTTCAAAGTAATTTAATTTAAAATTAGACTTTTGAGTAATGCTTAAAGTATTATTGTAAAATGCAGCAACACCTCCCCCTCTGCCTTTTATACGAGGCTCATGTTTATAACAGTAATCTTTGGGAATAGACTCATTTAAAGTAATATAATCATCTGGTTTTAGCCACGTTTCTGTCAGACAGAGCACATTTATAAATTTATTTACAGTGAAGGAAAAAGTATTTGATCCCCTGCCGATTTTGTATATTTGCCCACTGACAAAGAAATGATCAGTCTGTAATTCTAATGGTATGTTTATTTCAACAACGAGAGACAGAAAAGCAACAAAAAAGTCTAGAAAAATGCATTTAAAAATGTTATGAAATAATTTGCATTTTAATAAATGAAAGAAGTATTTGACCCCTTTGCAAACCATGATTTAGTACTTGGTGGCAAATCCCCTTTTGGCAATCACAAAGGTTAGACGTTTCTTGTAGTTTGCCACCAGGTTTGCACACATCTCAGGAGGAGGGATTTTGTCCCACTTCTCTTGGCAGATCCTCTCCAAGTTATTGAGGTTTTGAGGCTGACGTTTGGCAACTCGAACTTTTAGCTCCCTCCACAGCTTTTCTATGGGATTAAGGTCTGGAAACTGGCTAGGCCACTCCAAGACCTTAATGTGCTTCATCTTGAGCCTCTCCTTTGTTGCCTTGGCCATGTATTTTGGGTCATTGTCATGCTGGAAAACCCATCCACGATCCATTTTTAATGCCCTGGCTGAGGGAAGGAGGTTCTCAACCAAGATCTGATGTGCATGGCCCCGTCCAGCATCCCTTTGATGCAGTGCAGTTGTCTTGTCCCTTTAGCAGAATGTTTCCACCTCCATGTTTAACAGTTGAGATGGTGTTCTTGAGGTTCTTGAGGCAGCATTCCTCCTCCTCCAAACACGGCGAGTTGAGTTGATACCAAAGAGCTCGATTTAAAAAAATTAAAAAACGGAATACCACTTAAGATGGGCCTGTACATGTGTTTTCTTGAACAGAGGGACCTTGTGGGCACTGCAGGATTTCAGTCCTTGACGGCTTAGTGTGTTACCGATTGTTTTCTTGATGACTGTGGTCCCAGTTGCCTTGAGATCATTGACAAGAACCTCCCGTATATTTCTGGGCTGATTCCTCACCGTTCTCATGATCATTGAAACTCCACAAGGTGAGATCTTGCATGGAGCCCCAGACTGAGGGAGACTGACAGTTGTTTTGTGTTTCTTCCATTTGTGAATAATTGCACCAACTGTTGTCACCTTCTCACCAAGCTGCTTGGCGATAGCCTTATAGCCCATTCCAGCCTTGTGTAGGTCCCTGACATCTTGTCCCTGACATCCTTGGACCGCTCTTTGGTCTTGGCCATGGTGGAGAGTTTGGAATCTGATTGAATGATTGCTTCTGTGGACAGGTTATTTTATACAGGTAACAAACTGAGATTAGCACCACTCCATTTAAGC